>JAFBJS010010273.1:29793-43365 GCA_016785265.1 Paraplagusia blochii | reverse complement strand
TTGGTGCTTTTGTTTTTTGTTTTTTTTTTTTCTCCAATAAAACATGATATTAGAGAGTTTGCCTTTTCAAAGTCTCATAGCTGTGATTTACTGTCATTTACCACCTATTCAATTTCAATTTTCAATTTATACGATTCTCTATGGCGCCAAATAACAACATACAGTCATGGAAAAAATGATTAGACCACTCTGCTGTTTTCTTCAATTCCTTGTTCATCTTAATGCCTTGTTCCACTAAAGGTTTATCACCTGGGGCAAACAATGAACACAAAACCATGCAATGACTAAAAGCACTGTATTTGTCAGTACAATGTTATTGCTAGTGATGTAGGAACGGAAGTGATTTTTGTCACTGTCAATAAAACCATGCAAAATGGCCAGAAATCAGCGTGAACCCACTGGAAGATATGTAGGCTATGCTCGGAGCGCAGCAGTGGCAACCTGGCAGACACAAGTTCCCTTCCTCAACCACTAGGCCACCACTGCCTCCACAGTGACAACCATATGTATATAATATAGGTCAGAGGTCTCAAACTTGCAGCCCGTGGGCCATTTGCAACCTGTTGAACGATATTTTGCGGCCCAACCTTGATGTGAAAGTTTAATTTATAATAATATTTTATACATTTTATGGTTAATCCCACAGTCCTCAAAACCCTGATCCACAGTCTCCTTCTGGTTCAGTGTTGTATTACACAGAATCTATGGGAAACAGATTTTTTATTAAATATTTAATGTTATAATACTTAAGCCTATAATTCTAGGCTCGAAACAAAGACAACTCCAGCCTCTTTGCCGATGACACACTGTTATAAGAAGTGTTGAGAATGGAGATGACAGACGACCCACGAATAAAAGAGATGCTCACGGAGGGGCCAAAGAAGAAGCTCAGTCATGGATCAGAAACAAAGTGCCCTGTTAGCGCCGAAATACAAACCCTCTAGTGCTCTGCCAGGAAACATGGAGTGCTGCAGATTTTAAAGCACTGGCCAAAGCTCTTTGAAACCAGGACTTCTCCTCTTCTACCCTCTGAAAATAATGACAGACGGAGAAGAGCATACAAAAAGGGGAATGGCTGGTCTGCGCACAGCGTGATACAGGATCAGTGTCGGCCAGTAATAGCAATCTTTTGAAGAATGTGCCACTGAACTTTAAGGGGCTGTCTTGAGTAGCAAATAGGAAGAAAGGAGACAAAGGAAGGATTTAAGAGGGATACAGTCCCTGCTGTGCTGGCCTATCGCTGCGACACATTGTACAAGTTTGTTTGTGTTCTAAGTGTTTCTGAGCCGATCTGCAGGATTCCGTGTTTGGACAACACCAGATGCAAACAGAAAGGTGGCAGCGTGGGCTGCAGATGGAATAAATGAAGCCGGATGTAAATGATGGAGTTATTTTTCCAATGACACTGGTGGAGCAACAGGAGAAATGAAGGAGATCCTGGGTTTTGGTTATGTCATCTTGCATTTGTTTATTTATCAAGACGTCTTACCGGACTAGTTGTGGGGTGGACAAGTATGTCATCACAAAATAAATTCATTGGTTGTACATTCACCTTGTCCTTTTGCCCTTTATGTAAACTTCCAAAGATGAGTTAGTGCAGGCAAAGGTGCAACCCAGGCGGCAGCTTGTCCCAATTATGTTATTTATTTATCGTTGCTTTTTTCTCTGCATTTCTCTGATAGCTTGGATAGAAAGGGCTAAAAGAATTTAAGCATAACTTTAACACGTCTTTTGTCTTACTTTGCAAAAACGCTCCATCATTCTGCTCCTGATTGGCCCCCATGGTTTACCTTTACTGGTACTGGATTACCGGTGCCCAAGTGGAGGATCTATATCCCCTGTTCTCTGTATCTTCTACTCTGACTCCAACTACCTCCATGTCCTCCCTCACTACATCCATCAATCTCCTCTTTGTCTCCTACCTGGTAGCTCCATCTCTAGAATCAATCTTCTACTAACGTGTATCCACTGTCCCTCCTCTGAACATGTCCAAACCATCTCAATCTGGCTTCTTTAGCTTTTTCTCAAAACCTTCCTGTCTGTGTTGTCCCTCTAATCACCTCATTCCTGATCCTGTCCATCCTGGTCTCTCCTAAAGAGAATCTAAGAATTTCTAAGAGAGAAAAAATTGATTGATGGGTGAAATAAGGGAGGGCATGGAGGTAGTTGGAGTAAAAGATACAGAAGGTGGGGTTAAATGGAAAACATTGACTTGATGTGGCAACCCCTATGTAAGAGACAACCTTAAAAAGAGAAGAAGAAGATGAAGAAGAAATCTCTGCTCCATGTCATTCAGTCAGTTTTTTCTTTGTCTTTTCTTTCTTTTCAACTCAACTCCCATTTCTTCTTCTTCTCCTCCCTCCTCCTCCTCACTCAACCTCAAAGTTTCCCTCCGTCCCATTACATCCACTGCCCTGAGTTAATAAACCATTTGTGCACAGGAGGATGGCGTGTGTGTGTGTAGTCATGTGTTCCCTGTCAGGATCATCACACCTCTGTAGATGCAACAATGTCATTCAGCAGTTTAGTAACAGACCATTACCTTGTTAATACCAGACTAATGGACGCTCGGCTATTTATTTTAAACCACAGAAATGTTTACGCTTTTATCAGCCACTTAGCTCTCGAATCAACAGTCCGCCGGGGCACGGGGAACAAAACAACAAAGACAACGTGATAATTGGCCTCTTCTCTTTTTTAGTCCCGGGAAAAAAAAAAAAAGAAAAAACTGACCCTGTTATGCCGTACAGTCTGCTGCTCTGATTTACATACAGTTACCGCCAATTTTTCCAGGGAAAATATTACATATTGTATCCACCCTGCTTCATTTTTCTATGATAATTGTAAAACAGCATTGCTCATTTTTTTCAAATGTATTTTAGGTTTACCAGATATACAGTAAAGAAGCTTTTAGACAGGCAACTGTTTGCTATAATTGCTGCTTTTAAATGTATAGAAAAAAACCCATTAGAGATACAACAAAGAGAGCCTGGTGCAAATCTGTTTTTTTTTTATTATTAATATTATTTTATTTCATTGAGATATTTTATTTTGTTTTAATGTGTATATCAGGGATCTCAAACTCAAACATGTTGAGGTCCACTGCCCCCACTGTCATCAAAAACCTCAAACAAAAAACTAAAAAAAAAACAAAAAAATAATAAAATGAACATGTTTAACATCTACAGGATTTTTCCAAAAATGTGGAAAGCAATTTTACAAAATATAAATACATACCATATACAGTATTTACTGAGAGACACTAGAATAGACACTATTCTTTACTGTAGTACAGCACACCAGTCTGTGAAATTACATTTACTGTAATGATCTGCACTTTTGGTTGCTACAGTAAATTAATTTTCTGATGAACATGCGTCATCAGTGTGTTATCAACCCAGCAGTCGATCAACACTGGTCTCCATGAATAAGAAAAATGGATAAAAGTGAACAGTGCAACGAATGAAAGTCATTTAATTGCTCACATCCATGTTTACCAGTGAGGGCCTCCAACATGACCATTTCCAGCCTTGTTGATTTGCAGTAAAACCCCTCTATAAATCTTGTCAAACTTGTGGCCCCCAGGCCATTTGTGGCACATGGAATAATATTTTGTGGACTCCACCTTGATACGAATCTTAAAATTGAATGTGCTCCGCAAAAAAAATATCATTCTACGGGCTGCAAATAGCCCGACAGCCGCAAGTTTGAGTCCCCTGCTTTACATGCAGAGGGAGGTATGAAATAACAATAATGGATACATGAATATATAGCCTTTATCCATTTATTTAAATAAAAAAAAAGGATAAACTCAAAAGGCTAATTGACACTGAAGATGGATTTTGCCTCCTGGCTCAAGCTCTGGTGTCTGCTCATTAAAATGATTCGACCTGTGAAGTTACTTGATTAAAACAAATTAGTTATCCATCTCTCCATGTCTCTGGAAGTCAACTTGAAAGGCTTTAAACACAGCGTTGACACCTGCTGTTAGCGCCGCGCTAAGATGAAACCGCCGCAAAACACCTCAGATCATCAAGGCCTTTTGCAGAAAATTAAACAACCTTGAATTTGAAATGGCTTTTTTTTGAAAAAGGGCAAAAGGACATTTAGTGAAGCTGATTGAGCTGCTCTTTGAAACCCTGCACAAACTTGTATTACACTAACCCTGATTTGCATTCTTTTGTTTAACTACAGCCCTTTATTTCCGACGCATGGCAAGAATACTTTAGACCAGGGCTTGAACAAAAAATTTTTGCAAAACAAAGACAATATATTCTGGTTTTGGCTTCCACCATAAAATTGATGTTCATGTACATAAAAATATATAGAGAGAAATTTAATATGTTCTGATGCCTTTGTTGGATATCATTGTATTTAGACTTGTTTGTTGTCCACTCAAATGAAAAATGTCTTCACATCCAAACACAACAGGCAATTATATAGAAGTAGTTTGTTTGCGTTCACCAAATAAATACTGTTGTCTAACCAGAGAGATAATGTTGACCAGCCCATCATCAACATGGACAAATATATTGATATTGTGTCTAAAACTAACATTTTCCATATTGACAGGCTACAATATTGACCTCTTATTGTTGTCTTCCCAACCTCATTGGGATTTAATAGAAAAATTACTTTGATTGTAGGTTACACAGATTTTTTATCTGTGTTTACTGGTTTAAAAATATAAAAACTTATAAAAACTATAAAAAAATATAACTTTTCTGGTTTTGTTTCTGTTGCGAGCAAAATGCCAAATGTTTCTGGGTTTACATTTTTGTTCCTTGAACCATTTCAAAGCCCTGCCTTAGACTCAGTATTGATAACACTCCAGATCCTGACTTATGTGTATCTTTACTGGCCTGCTTATGATTTACTCACTCTTCCTGCGAAAAAAAAAAAAAAACGAAATTACACTCTGGATTAATGTGGTTGCCTTGACAACATGTGGTCTATAGAGCTGCTGGGATGGGTTTGTCTGCGTGTTTCAGTGTATACTTTGTTTGAAGTGGCAGGCCTTTTTCTATGGCTTTGATCAGAGAAATGTTTGTAGTGGGGGCAAACCTAGAGAACAAACAGGACTTCAGAGAGATTAGTGATCTGTGGAAAACACACCAACACACACACACCCACCCACCCACAAACACATGCATTAACTTAGCTTTATTAATCAGAATCAGCAGTAGCAGTGAGAGGCAGACAGATTCTGGACTTGTTTTCCTTTTTTTTTTGAATGAAGAGGAACAGGGAGAAAGTAAAGGATTTGCTGTTCCTTTCCTCTTTTTCAATCCCACCGGACTGATGTTCTTAAGGAAACATCAAGAACAAGTGTTGTGGAGAACGACATGTGTTGTCTGTTTGCCTGTTCCTACCCCCTGCAGTCTAAATTCATCAGTGCAGAGGAGAGGACTGGAGTGCATCTACACCGCGGTTGTGACAGACGCTCGTCCGTCACGCTATCCAGAGCGCCAGCCTGGTTGTCTCAGGCGTGAGACTGTGAGACTGTGTCCGTGATAGTGACAACACCTCAACACCAAAGGCATCGAGCTCTCGACCTCGGCCCAGACGGACAGCGCTGTAGCTGTTCTAGCCACGAGCACATTACTCAGCGCAGCCTGATAGGATGATAAGTCATCCAGTGAGGTCGCAGGAGATGCTGTGTCGCTCACTGCAGGTACTTCACCGTTTGAGGAATTGAAGTGTGTGGCCGAAACAAATGGCAGCGAGTTTCTCACCTCAGTTGGCAAATGGACAGAGGGGTGAGTCATATTTCAATCCCCAGAAACCGCACTGGGGGACGGTTAGATGAGATGAGGCTTAAAGTGAATTCAATTGCAAATCGTTTTATTTGTTTGAGTGAGGCAGAAAATTAAAACACTCATAAAATAGCACTGATGCAGAATGTTATCAGTGAAGGTAAAGGTGATACAACACCTAGTGGCCATAAAAGTCAGAGGAGATAATCCTCATAAGTGCAGTAGGACAGGTTTTTTCCACAGCAAAATTTTCATTTTTGCAGCTCATCAATATTACTATCTTGATTGTTGCCCTGTAGATAAAAAAAGAACACCGTAGAGCAGTGGTTCCCAACCACTGGGACCAGGCATCGGTACCAGACCGTAGGAGTATTGGTGCCGGGCCGCAGAGAAATATTGTTTCCTTTTGGCCTCATCTGTCTATTACTTTCACTTGATCCATACCCATATCAACAAAAGAACTGAACAATAGAATGGCTAGGATTCCATCATCAATAATGCAACTATATCTGATTAGGAAATATTTTCTCCGTGAAGACAACAACAACAAACTCAAAATGATACAGAGCCATTGATACAAGATTCTGACTTTTTATAACTAAAGTCTGGTAGCAAAAAGTTCTAGGCTGTGTGCACCTGAGAAATCCCTGTTGGGCCCATGCACAGTTAACACGGGTAGGAAGATTTTATAGGTAGAAAATATTTCAGAACACTGGAAATTGAATTTGATTAAGGGATATTTATCTTCTGCAACTTAGCGACCAGTGCGTGAAAATAGTACAAGACATTCAATTGGTCTGTGGGGCAAAAAGTTTTGGGAACACTGCCGTAGAGGACACCCAGGAACTCAAGAAGCAACATCTGAGTTCCATACAGAAACATAACTTAAACCGTTCCAGGTTGGTGATTGAGGTCTTATTTGGTCGCGGTCAGAATAAATTTTTCCCATAAGAAGTAATTCAAAAAAAAAAATGCTGGTTGTAGGTCAGTTTGTAGGTCTGTTCGTGTTGAATTCTGAACGAGAAAGAACGCATATGGTTTCACTTGACTCACTTGAAAGCTGAAATTCGGTCGAAGGTGATGGCAATTTTTTCTCCATAATTTTGGTTGAGGGTCGAGTTGGTCAAGGGCTGAGGCGTTCGAAAGCTGCGGCCCTGTTGTGCATGGTTTCAGGTTCTCAATAGTACTAATGTAGAGGTAAAGCTGATAAAATAACCCATTGGTTATAAAATTAGGGCCCAGTTAGGGGACACAGAGATAATGCTCATTAGCACAGCAGGGCACATTACTTATTTATTTATTTATTTATTTTTTCCAGGTAAAATGAGAGTTGTTTTGTAGGAACTACAGCATTTATTACAACTACAGCTGTAAATATGTCAACACAGTCGTCCAATTATTGTCCTGTGCACCACAAAAAGATTCCCGTAGACCAGACATAGGCAAAAAAGTGTCATTTATCTTAGTTCACATAAGATAAATTACACACCGCATCTTCTAAATCTGCTCCTGACCCGGCCCCCAATTTTACAACCAATGGTAACCTACCCACCAACATGAAAATCCACAAGGAAACAACAGCGGTGACCATGGACTTTGTACCAATATTGTCACAATAATGTAGTACTCAGATGTGTTGGAAAGTCAGTTGTTACTTCAAGGTGGAGTAACAATTGCACCAGACTATAATATCCAGGTGTGGTATATAAAGTACTGTATGAAGATACCTTCATATTTAATAGAAGAAGGCAGATTGGCAGAGTGGTTGAAAAGGTAGCTTAATCACACACTGAGAAGTCTGCCCCAAAGGAACGTGAAATAAAATGGTAATGCATTATTAATTAGAAGAGTGCAGGGCTGTCTGGGGTTTGACTCCCAGAGGAAAGACTGTCAGGAGCTGGGAGAGACAGGCAGGATGGGTCCCTGACCTTGTCTGTCATCAGTGGAGAAGGGTTGGGAGAGGAGACCTCCAGTTCCCACTGACAGACACTCAGATCAACACTCTGCCAGTCTGCAGCAGGCCTGCTGGGACGCGACCCCACGACAAGACAGACAGAATGACACTTTAGAGACGAACAGAGTGGGCGCGGATTCCACGATGGAATGTGAAGTTGATAAATATGCTGAGTTGTGTTTACGATCAAGCGTGAACCGAAGGGTGTAGGTGAACGGTGGTCTGTGTGAATGTCTTTAATACTCAACTATAACATTGATTTATTTTCCTTATTTAAGGTAAATACCAGATGTAGAAACAAACTGTGAAGTCATAAAACATTGGTTCCAAATGTATTTCTCTCATCTTCTCATCTTATGAAATCTCATGACCGTGATTCATGTTAGAGGTGACGGTTGTGGATGGAGACAGAGCGAACGAAGCAACACCAGCATATGGGCGAGAGCCATGTGTCATCTGGGGACACAGCAACACTGGACAGATGTCAGCTTCAATTAACCCTCGTCCATCTGTCCGTCTCATTCTCTCTCACTCCTTCTTCCTCTGCCACGATCTCAACTAGGTCAGACACTGCCTTAAATCCCTGCATACAGTGTGGAAGATGGAAAGCAGTGCGAAAAGAAGAGCCTTTGTTGCTTTACCCCAGAGATGGACCACGAACCCCTGTATTCACCTGAACCACCACCTGTCAAACAGATCAGGGCTATTAAATAATCAATGGCACAGAACTCAATAATTCAGACCATTCAACGTTGGCCATGCTGCAAGTGTTATGTCTCCAAGTTTAAATAATTGTTGGAGAAAGAAGTGAGCGTTTCTGAATCTGTTCTTTATCTTTACTGCATCTATTCATACTCTGGGTCAATGTTACTGGACCTTGGTGCAGTTAAACACAAAATACTTTTTTTCTCAAAAAGGCTGCAGGTGTTTATCGTCACCGGCTGGAAAAGAAAAACGACAACCTTCTTTGATGACAGTTTGGTTTGATGTTTGCACAAATGTACCTGTTTATAATCCGTTTGGAAATATCAACTCAAGAAAACTGTTCTAACTGAAAAGTTTCATGTTGAATTCATGGAAACTTTGACAAATGTCTGACCATTACTGACCAACGGACACAGGAACTACTTTGTCCACCAGGCAATCAGACTGTTCAACTCATCTCTAAGGGAGAGAGGGGGAACAAACAACCAATTATGGGGGAGCAATTAGCAATAACCCCACAATTATACAGGGCAACAAACCTCATTGCTACTTTATTTCACTCTACTATTATATTTCTCTACACAATACATACATTATAGCATATTATGTACTCTAAGAATATGTCACTGATATACAGTATGTTGTCACTGTATGTGCTGCATGAAGCATGTGTAAATTTGGCTGAATGTATACACATGCATGTATGTACATGTATTTGAGAACATACATAAGTAATGGATATATGTGGGCTTGTGTATGAATGTGTGTAAATGTGCATGTATATGTATATGGATAACCAATATACTGTAGGGACATACTATATGTATATGTGCCTTTTTTATTGTATGTTTATATCTATATGTTCGCACATATATGTATGTGTGTGTGTGTGTTTACATGTGTATGTAGATCTGAGTGTATTCATCAATTCATTCATTCATTTTCTTCTTCTTGTCCGTTGATGGATTGCAGGGGCAGCTGGCACCACCCAAATCACAGTGCATCTCATTGTCAGCCTTCCTGTGGGTGGTGAGCCCACAGGAAGTTAAGTGGGTCGAACGGTGTGAGTGTGTATGTATCTATATTTGTGGATATATATATGTACAAATGTATACGTCTTACATAAAAAGGTAAGTATGATACATACTAAGATAGATGATACTATGATACAAAAAAACTTATCTTAATAGTAATAATGAGATATTGAAATATAATACCAATTGAGATTGCAATAACTCAACGACACTACTGATACTACCAACATTAACCTATCTATGTCTGGAAATTGCTTAGTATCGTTCAGTCTTTCAGTTACAAGTCCACCAACTAGGCAGTTAGTGGCCTTGTGGTTAAGGAAGCGGACTTGGGTCTGCAAGGTCCCCTGTTTGAATCCCCCTACAGCCAATTTACTGCTGAGGTGCCCTGAGCATCGTAGTGTCCCCGCACACTGCTCCCCAGGTGCTCAAAGCTGCCCACTGCTGTTGTGCACAGCGCCCAACAGCATGTGAATCATAACGTCACAATGACAGAAAAAAAAATTTAACTTCAATCAATTAAATTTTAAGTTTTAGGGAACTGCTTTGCCGATATGGTCGTCGAAGTGAAAATGAGTTCAAAGATCAGGCAGAAAACAACTGAAGAACCTAATTTTTTATACTAAGCACTGAGAGAAGAGCTGAAAGCAGTGATTCCACCAGTCTGTACGAAACCACGAGGTGGAACAGGAACAGAAAAACAAAAAAACGACGACACAAACTCCTCACAGTTGCTCTTCGTGCCCTTTTTACCCCGACACATTTCCAGTACATTCAACCCTGCATTACAGTAGCTGCAGCTCCACACACATCCCAACAACCAGGAGAAGAGAGCTGTTGACGTGCGTGCCAGCGACAGACTGAAACATCACACCGCAGCGCTGTTTCCTTGAGTCTGACAAATGAGGCCCAGTCTTGGCTCTGCTGCTGGCAGTTAGCTATGAAAGAACGCATCAATCCAAACAGCTCTCCAGTGCCACCTGTCACAGTGCTGCACATTTCCCTCCACTGGCGGTGCAGGGACGCAGGCGCACACACTCACGGAAAGACGAAGATGCCGCAACACAAACAGGAATTATTTGTCACATCCAGGTTCCCACCTTCCGTTGCTAACCAGCCTTCCCTGATCGGACCCTGACACCTCACGTCAGATCTCTTTCCTCTCCTTGTCCTTCCGACCCGCTCCCCTTCTCAACACCCAGCTGTGTGCAGGTGCAATGCTGCGGGCAAAACTGTCAGTTTGACTCCCCTCTACTTAAACACACAAACACCCAGACATGTTCACAGCTTGGTTCCAACATGGGCTGCTACTTATGTGGGTTTCTCTACACAGCGAGGAGGATCACACTCTGTCAACATGGAAAAGTTAGACCAACAGCACGACTGAGAAAACACTGGTCTGGGTCATGGGAAATACAAAAACAAAAGAAGATACTTTTAGAACAAGAAATAAAAAATGGTTGTCAATGTTACTGTAAAATATAAGGAGCTGTACCAAAAGCAAAAGTCAATATGACCTGGCACTGTTCTGAAAATAGAATAAAAAATAATGTTTTTCATGTTAAAATTTGGCTCCCAGATTGAACCCCACATTAAAAAATCCTGATTTTTTGTCTTTATACTTATTTCCTTCTCAGCTGTACAGGGACAAAATCACCCAAGAGTCAAATTGAGTTTAAATCACAGTCACAGAGTTAGTTTCACATCACAAATGTGAGAATGTTTTAGTTTTAACTGAGATTCATCAATGGTAAACATAAAGAAGAGGATACAGGTCTTCTTCCGCCTGTGTGGGACTACGCCGCAAAAAAGCAACAGTCAGAGCCAGAATATCTAGACTTCCATCTCCCTAGACACTTCCTCCAGCTCATCTGAGGAGATCCCTAGGTGTTAGGTAGATACCCCAGTGGGTCTTCCCCTGAGAACCTGGGGAAGACCCAGCTGAGAACGTCCCAAGGGAGGCATCTGGTGGGCCCAAGCCACCTAAACTGACTCCTCTCTACTCCAAGCTCCTCCTGGGTGCCTGTTCTGCTGCTCTGAACAGCTGATCCTCAGTTCCTAAACTCTTCCACCTTCACCACCTCAGTTCCTCATAACCTCACCGTTCCACTGGTCACCTCTGCAGGTTCTTTTCTCGCTGCAATAAACAAAAATATCCTCATTGTTGTTCAATAATCGTCAATGATTTTTGAATAATCTTATCTTTTACCTAGGGACGCGAAGATTCATGACTTTCAAATTAAATGTATTATTATGAATAAAAATAATAAAATATGGTTCCTCAAATAAAAGATTTGGAAACGCAAACTTACTGCAGATGCGTGAAAATATCACTGAGACAATAGGTTCTTTCTAATACTGTATTATAAAAATGTGGTTTACTTTAGGTAAAGTTTCTCTGTGCTGCAGTCAGTTTCCCACTTGACTCTGTACTTCTTGTCCAAGTTGTACTTCTTGTCCAAATTGTACTTGTAATCACTTGCACCTTGTTGGCTGCTGGTTTGAGCCCCGTCTCTCTCTGTTCCCAGAATGGTTTCACTTGATTAACAGGCTTTGCTGAATTTCTCTCTCCTTCTCTTCACTGTCGTCAGCCCTGTTACTCTATTGCGATGATTTCTTTTTTTTTTCAGATGGAAAATTAACAGTTATCAACATTGGCGCAGCTACCACACCAGTTGAAGACGTGGTGCTGAAACGACTGTTCACCATCGCACGCAAGACCTGAGATGCACGAACGAACACACACACACACACACGTACAGACCATGCAGTGAATTAAACAGATGTGAACGTGAAATTGATGTCAGTGAGCGCGGCCCCGGGTCATCTAACAGCTCCAAACAAGGCGCTCATTAGCACCGAGCTATTACCAGGTTCTGCTGGCAACACCAGGCTGTGTGAGTGCGTTAATGACAGACATGGGGTCCACGGTGACAATGACAGAGTCGGACAAGTGTCAGTTTGGTGTTTGACCAAACATCACCGCAGATCGCAGACCTCTAACTACAGACACTTAGAGAGGAACGAGGACATCATCACTCCACACAGGTTTGGTGAACACAGGAATAGTTAAGTAACTTCTTCACTGAGGTAAAAATGAAATGTAGATAAAGATAAATTAGATGTCAATCATTAACTTATTAGTAATTGAATATAAATCATTGGAAAAGTCTGTAAATCCATTGTAAACAGATAGATTGGTAAAGCTATAGCATGAGGATTAAGTTTAGGTTGAATTGAAAACACGCATTAGAGTCAGACTCCAGCCCAGTCTCTGAAAGGCCAGTAAAAATGTATTTATTTCCATATTATTCCCTGTAAAATATTAATACGGAGGGACTTTAAGATAAGAACTGCACTATATCAACGTTTTCCAGATTACTAAGTAATTTTTACTTGGCTTAAAGGCACTGCAGTGGTCAATCAGAATAAAAAATAAACAGCCATCCAACCATTATGATTGGCTTAGCAGGTTGTGGGGAACAACACTCTCCACAACTGCCACCCAAATCCCATTACACCGCAAGTGGTGGTGGTGAGCCCACTGCAAGTCAACCACCTTATCTGGAATTCAAACCTGCCCAGGAGGTGAAGCCTGGAGTTTGACACCAAGTCAGAGACTCTGCCCCTGGGCCAAAGTGAAGGCTTCATGTAATATATATTCATATATTTTACATATGTTTCCCCATATATACTGTTAGAATTAAAAAGTTAGGTCTCCAGCAGGGGTCTCAAGGAGACTGTGGACCAGGGTTTGAGAACTATAGGATTTACCTTAAATTTGAGAAGCGCAAATATAAGGAACCTGGTCGTTAAGGAACCAGACTGGGGTCCGGAGGGTTGCTGGTTCGAATCCACCAACTGCCAGGTTACCATTGAAGTCCACTGAGCATGGCACCGTCCCCATTCACTGTTCCCCTGGGACTTTGGTTATGGGTTCAATGCAGAGGTGACATGTCTTTGTGTGGTGAGTGGATCACAATGACGGATTTGCTTACCTCCCTTTCTAACCTGCCTATAACCACTGTTATGTTTATGTTGGAACTTGAAAAACCCCTCTATAAATATTGTGGGCTGCGCTAACATTCATCTTTCATATCAAGGTGGGGGCCCCAAATTATCA
>JAFBJS010010273.1:0-21093 GCA_016785265.1 Paraplagusia blochii | reverse complement strand
ATTGGTAGAAGAATGATCCTAGAGATGGAGCTACCAGGTAGGAGACAAAGAGGAGATTGATAGATGCAGTGAGGGAGGACATGGAGGTAGTTGGAGTCAGAGTGGAAGACACAGAAAACAGGGGCAAATGGAAAATGTTGACTCGCTATGGCAATCCCTGAAAAAGGGACAAGCCAAAAGGACGAGATTTGGAAACATTACATAATTCAAATTTTGGGCCAATCATATTAGCCGACCAATATTATCATACTTCCCTGTGTCAAAAATTATACATTTCCGACTTTTGCTGGTCAATCTCCAGGTCCCAGTTGGGAACATTTGACTTTTCACAAACACTAATTTGTGTAAAAAGCTACGACAAATTACGAAAAAAACGACAGAAGATGATTTTGCTGATAGAATAAAAGATTTATTTCGGTTTATCTATGCATTAGACAGGTGTTCCTGAATGCAGCAAGAAAAAAAAAAACAGAACAAAACACAGAACAGGATGCTAAGCGTCAAAAGAGTTGCTCGCATAGCAGAGGTGTGGCCGGTTTAGCAAAGACAAGTACACTCTTTATCGCAAATACAACTTGTTTTTTTTTTTTTTTCATAGGGCTCTGCCTCTAGGAGGCTGAAGTAAGGTGAAGGAGCGTTTACTGCAATAGTATTGATTTTTTTTTTTCTAATGATCATTTAAGCTGGAAATACTGCATACAGTAAAAACCCTGTCTTCCCCTTGTAGTCAACGCAGTGCTGTTACAACCATCACAGACTTCTTGTACCCAGGCAGCCTTGAAAGGCTGAGCTGAATGGGGTGAGGAAATGTAGCAATAGTACCAGATGGAACTGTCACATCACCGTTGGGTTCTGATTCAAACTCAAGAACGTGCAAACGCACATTAAGGTTTTTTTTTTTTTTTTCCTAACCACTGGCCTGTCGCTCTGACCACCGTGGCACCGTGGTTGTCCTTTCACCCAACGGTGATATGGTGCTCACGGTGATTACATCTCCACACCTGCATAGGAATTCAATTACACACCCAACGCTCCGGGGTCACGTCAGAGGCCCCGGAGTACAACCTCACGAGTGAACCGTTCTGAGAACAGTCCAATGGATGGCTTAAGTGCTTTCGTTTACCCAACTCTTGTGTACAATCTGCTCACAGCAGAAACAACTTTTTCCAATGTTTACAGACAGAAAAGGAAAGAGAGCGAGAGACGAGGAAACGAGACACAGTAAAGACTTTGGTGCAGAGAAAGATTCCATTGGTGTCACTGCAATGGATGAGCGACGATACGATGCATTCTTAATGCACCGTACTTCAGGTAATATACATGGGTCTGTACCTCACAGTATGTTCATCACTAACACATTGATGGAATTACAGATCAGAACTGAGTCGTCGATTCCTAAATTGGCAGTTCTTAGCAACTGATGACAATGCATTGAACAAAACAATGGCTGCAACTTTTGTGTCAAAAAAAAAAAAAAAATTACATATTTTAACATTTACTGACAGAATTTTCTAAAGTCCACACAATGCGTAGACCGATGTGGTTCTGTTGAGCTGAGGACGTCCTCTATGGTGACACACACACATACACACACAGCCCCAGTCCCACTGAGGTTTTCACGAAGACAACCTGACATGTAACCAGTGAACAGTGGTACTCCATCGGTCATCTGAGTGTAAGTGTTGATAATCCTGTACTACATATAGTGTAACCTGATCTAACCGTAAAAATGCATATATCTGAAAATATACTGCAACAATGTTAAGTATTGGCGGACGACGCGGTCCTAGAAGCAGATGCATCCACTGAAAGTCAGCAAAGTCTGAGGTACTTCTGAAGAGTCACAGCTGAGGATATAATAATAACTATCTACAATATTTGGATGGATATCATAGGAGCTGATACAGTAAAAGCAGGGTTATTGGTTCAGCGAGAAGACGTTTTGGCTTAGAATCGGTTGAGCCGAAGGGCTGGCGGCGGCGGCGGTCGACACACCTGATTAAACACCATAGACGTGTGTAAAACATAGAAAACAGCACCATTTGAGGTCCAATAGATCAGTTTGTTGAACTGTTTGCTGGTAGCACCGTCAACCAGTAGAAATCTCAGAATGCGATACAGAGACGGGACACGAGCACTGACCGACTGCACGACATAGCAAAGAGCGAAGGTATATAGATATATATATATATATAGAGAGAGAGAGAGATAGATATTCTGAGACCACCCCTCACACGCGGACCCCCACCCGCCCCCTTACAGCAGCATGTAGAAGCTAGTAATAAAAGTGATTTCTCTTAAGAATGATATTTCTGTACTGAGGTGTTTTACAGGTTTTATATGCTATAAATGTTGAGAGTAACCAGGTTTACCTTTACCTATATATATTTGTTGATACTAATATACACATAGATTACAGTCACTGACAAACAAACACCAGAGTAACAATGAGGTAGGACGGTGAAGTTAGATGAAGTAGAACCGGTTTGTGGATTGTATACAAAGTTACTGATACCTTGAGAAAAATAGGGTTTTCAACGCCTTTCTCTCGTTTGTCTTCCTTCTAAGTAACTGACAGTGTATCTGTGGCTCCGGCACCAGCGCATTTCCCCAGAAAGCCTGACGCTCAAAAAAAAAAAACAGATGCTATTCATCTTACCCCCCCCCCACAGTGAAGCTACAAACTGATCCCCCGGCCTCTTCTTGCGACCCCTCAATCAAAGTCTGCAAAAGCAACATAGAGCAACCGCACTTGTGAAGCAACACACACCGAAAACACACAACGAGGAGAAGAAGATACGCCATTATCTTGACAAGTGTGCATTCTCGAAACCTTCTTTTTTTTTTTTTTTTTAAAGTCTGGGGAATGACGACCTAGAGGTTTGTTTTTGTTTTTTTTCTCACACAGATAGAAGTTTTTCAAAAACTTCCAACAAAGCTTCACCTTTTGTTACAACACAAATGTTACAGGAATAAAAGTTTTGGCATCGAACAGGTTAAAGGTTTCCATTCACATCTGTTGCTTTTCAAGTCACTGGTCTCATCTGATAAGACATTAGCTTTGTCATTGTAGATTAAACCAAATCTGGGATTAAAAAAAAAAAAAAATCATAAAAAAAAAAATCTGACTTTTCATGCAGCTTTTCCTCCAAGTAAATAAAAAATAAAAAGGGAAATTGATTAAGCTTAACCACGCTCCAGGGAACCAGCCTTTGAAACCACACACCATTTGGCATCAGACGTTAAGGATTCAAACACAAACACAGTAACAACGCAACAACGCGTCAGAATTTCAGCGAGGTGGCTTTGGACAGGGCCAAAGTCTTTTTTTGTCTTTAAAGCATGTGGACTTTTGAGTACACGCCTGCAGATATACAGCTCACGTTTCTTTGTACAGGGTTAGGGGGGAGAAAACAAAACAAAAAAAAAAGTCATGGGTTTGAAAACTCAACTTTAACGAACAAGGACATAAACGACACGTCACCATCTGGTCGCTCAAGATTCACGACAAGGGCCCTCAAATGACGCTTTTCTTTGTGCAAATGCTGCTAATTCCTAAGTCGTGCCTCCGTCTGTCTTTTTTTTTTCCGTCGTCATCCCGACAGTTTGTCAAACACATTTCCACATATTGGTAAAAATCACATCCCCACACGAGTCATCGCATGACGTCAGGATCGTAGACGTGTTCAATTCAAACACATATTCCAGTCATTTTTTTTGCACAGTTCATTAACAAGAGTTTTCGTCGTTTGCTTGTCAATTTGCCGAGTCATCTGCTCATTGTTCACAAGGCCATGATGTACACGTTCAGTTTCAAAAGATTAAGGTAAAATATTATTTTCCTTTTTTTTGGAAATGCATTTCAAACACTTATTTTAACAACTTTAATTGTCCTTAGCTAACTTTGGAGCATTTGATGCCACATATAACAAAGAAACAATTAACTCTTACGTCATCATAGATATATAAAATAACAATAAAGTAAAATGTCTTAAGGTGCTTCATGGTAAGAACATGATTGTTAGGCCTTAATCTATATAAAGATTAAAAAAAAAAAAGAATATATATATTTTTTTCCCATAACTGAAGAAACTGCCCAGAGATTTAAAGTGCATTCAATATAAATGTTTTGTATCAATGTAACTACTGCATTTTAACTGTCGGATTACATCAGTTAAAACCATAGAAATTTTAATCTGGGGCAGATTATTTTAAAATGTAAAATCCAAGTCAGACTTAGTAAATATCACATTGTTAGGACAGTTTCAGCTAAGAGCTCGCTCTCTGAAAGTCAGAGATAACTTTGGCTAAGGGGACATTCCTATTGTACTGTTGGACTGTAGTATTACTACAGTACTGTAGTCTAATCCACTGATCTATATCTGAATACAGTATGAAGCATTAAAGCCAACAATTCACATGTAGAAAAAAAAAAGTGAGAGCCTAAACTGAACTCTAACATAATGTGGAATTACTACAGAAAAGTAGAAATGAAACCTTTAAAGGTGCGACAGGTTACAGAAATATCAATGTTGAATGGAAAAAAAAATGTATATAAAAAGCCTGCGTTTGTATTTACACTATGATTTCACAGGAATATAAAATAGCTTAACCAAAGGCTGATCTGATCTTATTTTTGTGATAGCTAAAAAAAAAAACAAGAGATGAAACAGAGGAGAAATACAATCAAAAAAAAAAAAAAAAACAAAGAAACAAAAAAAAAAAAAAAAAAAAAAAAAAAAAAAAAAAAAAAACTCAACCAAGAGAGAATCTGGAGAACGAGGAGGAGAAAGGCTTGATGGGCAGCTCTGCAGCAGATTCACAGTTTGCCACAGCTATAGGTCACAGTTGAGATTTCAATCTGCAGCATTTAGTTCCAGCCTGCAGACAGCCACATAAAACCTTTTTGGTTCAAATGAATTATATTGGAGGGAGAGAGAGAAAGAAAGACAGAAAGAAAGAGGGGAGGGGAATAACAAAAATAAAACCCCAAAACAAAAACATATACAGAAAAGAGAAAAACAATTTTCCAAGTTCTGATGGCATAGCTCGGGTTGAAGCTGTCACTGGAGCGACCTTACTTTGTTCCCCAGTGGCATGGCTTAGAAAAGAGGGAGTTATTATAGGGTTCAGCAGGCCCAGACAACATCCACAGCACAACAGTTTTCAGACAGCTTTACCCACAGTCAACACAGATTTCACGTGAAGATGACCCTCACCAGGCACCGCCAAAATCTTTGTTATCCCGCCCGCGCCGTGTGGCCGTGTGTGCAGTGTGTGTTTGTCTTCTCCCGGGATCCGAGGAGGGAGAGAGTCGCACGGCTCCGATCAGCAGAGCAGCATATAAACAGGTACCCATCTATCACATACATTCTCACACCAAAGTGCAGGACGACTATTACAATCTACAATCACAGCTTGCTACAAAAACCCGAGGCCCGACCAGAGCCCGGTCAAAGCCCCGGCGATTGCCAAATCCATTTAAGGCCTTTTCCTGGCGTCGTCACGCCTGAACCGCTCCAAACCGCTCAACAGTCATATCGTCGGAAAGTGTCTCATTTGATTAAGGATAACGACGCAAGGACAACGACGCAAAAGCCTTCAAAACCTTTCCCTTGTGCTCACCACGTATTTGCCAGTATTGATTTCAAATTAACTAGAGGAACAAACTAAAATTTGTAGATTTTGACTTAATTTTCAAGGCAAAAGGACAAGGAAAGAAATACTGTGTTTACTGTTTACAAAATAGATCCTACTTTTCAGACTCCAAACTTTGCTGCATAGATGTCAGTGAATTCCTCGGCACAAACGCAGGAAAACATTTAACGCCTGTCGAAAAGTGAATCGTTTCGATAAAGTTTCAAATCCGAACATGGTTAAAAAATTGACAACCACTGCTGAATGATGGGTTTGACTATAAACACAGGCTGAATATAGTTTCAGGAAACAAGTCTTAATGAAATTGTATATGAAGAGAGGAAGTTGTCAGAACCTCAAAAAGATTTCTGGGTGAACAGATCCACCAACACAAGTTCTCTGACAAATTATCTTTTTTTTTTCCTCTCAAAATTTTTTTTTTGGTTTACAATCCCAGGTGCCTTTTTTAAAGCAGTACATTTCAATAAGAATAGTTAAGGAGTTTTCGTTTGACAGTAGAAGCTGGAGCTGAAAATACCATCTCAACATCAAGTATGTGGCTGAGAAGGCTTCAAATTCAGGTTAGACGTCCCAGCTGATTTCAGATCAGCCTGACTGAGCGTGAGACAGTTAGTTAGTCAAGATTAACCGAAATGACTAAAATCAATCAACTCACTGTGATATTATTTTGACAATTTCCCAAATAAGTTACATGGAAAGACAATTCACCTGTTGTTAAAGAGACAATTCACCTTATTTTTTCAAAAATTTACACATTTTTAAATGTAATTTTTTGTGACCTGTATTAAGTGGATACAATTTAAATTGTATATCGAACCTAAAGCAGCTTCATTTCCATGACATTCTGTAATTATTATATTTTAGAAATATAAATAATAATAAAAGTATAAAAAGGAAAAAGTATTTTCTTTGTCCTTTGGCCTTTATGGGTATTTTTTCCCAGTTCCTCATTAGTTCATCCGGTTGACTATTCTAAACATTACAGTACAGTGGTTTATAAAGCTATTGATTACCTCATACTGTACACAATGTTCACACACAGTTAACAACACAATCTGCTGATAAAAAAATCTTATGGCTGTTAGGACTCAAGACCTGTGCATGTGAGACGACCCCGTCTCCATCGGTGAATATTTCACCAAGAATCCAACCGAGTATTCAATCCGATGTTGATGATCATCTCCATCATTGTCACCATCGTTAGCAATTTAAGACTTTTTTGGGGGGGAGAGAAGCAGCTTTTACTTTTTAAAAGTTTCCAATGTAAAATTGTGTTCTGACACAGAACAATAATTGAACAATCTCATCAGATCTATTGCGACTCTTACTGCGCACAATAAATCATGCCTTGGTACCAATTCCTTATTAAATCCTTGAAATCAAAACACACACACACACACACACGCACACACACACACCTGCTCATCTTGGGCTAACTCAGCCCTGTTCACCTGGCTGTAGGTAAAGCTGTCAGTCAGTAAGGGAGAAAAACTGGGCACTGATGAAGGTTTTGGTTGTTTTTCTAACGAGCTGGGAAGGATTCAAATTCATTCTGGTTAAAACCAATCCGAAAACATTGGCTCCTGATTTGTAACAATCACCTCACGCTTCCCCGAAACTTGAATCAAGTCTCCTTTGTAAATCTTTGAACCACGGCTTGGAGGGTTGAAGGCGCTGGTGTGACGACAGTCGTTCACTACATGCCATCGTAGGTGAAGTTCTCCATCTTGACCGTCTGCCTGATCAGCAGCTTGGATTCCCGTCGCTCCTCGTTCTTGATGGACTTGTTGATGTCCATGATCTTTTCACAAATGTATTTGTTCACTTTGGACAATCTCTGTGTGATCTCTGCACTGTCAGCTGTCTCTTGTGACACTCTGTCGTACAGACATTCTGGGGAAGAGCTTTGTGTTAGCAGTCACATCTCAGACAAAAGGACATGCGACTTTTATTTTCACAAACTTTCCAACACAATATCTTCTCTCTGTTATCAGATGAGGTTTCTACCCTCAGGTGGGAGTACCAGTCTTACCTCGGACTATTTTGAGCTTGCTGGGTGACAGTGGAGGTTTGGGCAGTGCATCCTTCTTTTTTTTGGTGGCCACTCCTGTGACACTGCGATTTTTCAAGGTTTCTGTTCCCCAGATCATCACTGCCAAGTTCTTTGTGAACTTGGAGTCTCCCTGTGTACGCTGCAGCTGGTGCCACTTCTCCTCCTCCACCCAAATCCCGCCTCCCAGGTGAACCTACAAAGAAAAAAAAAAGAAAACTCTTCAACACTTTGATGATTAAAAAAAAAACACACACGTAAATTAACAACCAAGTACACTACAAGGTTAAAAACCTTGAAAAATGAAGCAGAATATTTACAATCAAATTCATTTTTTTGCATGCACTTATTGTGCATTTAACTTTTCAGGGATCGCCACAACGAGTCAACATTGTCCGTCTCACCCTGTCCTCTGTATCCTCAACTTTAACTCCATCTCCTTTGTGTCTCCTCCCTGGTAGCTCCATCTCTAGGATCTTCTATGATCATTCTAATATAACCAATGTCTCTCCTCTGAACATGTAATTTTTTTCAGAAATGAAGTTGTTTGTATAGATATATATATATAGAAATATATACCGTATTTTCACGACTATAAGGCGCACATAAAATTCTTAGATATTATTCAAAATGTGCGACGCGCCCTGTAGTGCAGTTGTTGTGTGTTGTTGTTGTAGGCGGACGCAGTAGAGGAAACCATGAGAACTTTAAAGGGAGAAGTGTGGCCGTGGATTGTATATAAAACCCTAACCCTATAATCAGGTGCGCCTTATGTGCGTGTTAAATATAGTAATGGCACATAACTGAGACTGAGCCTTTTAGTACAGTGAGCCTGAAAATACAATATGTATTACCTGTCTAATCTGTAGGCAGGTGTGAAATAATTTAATTTTAATAAATCAGTTTGGTTTGGTAGTAGGTGATTCTGCTGTTAGGTCAAATTAAACAAAGATTTCCTCTGATCTGACAAATCACTTTTGCATCAAAATTGCATACAAAAGGCTTTTATTATAAATATATAATAATAATAACTATAATAATAATGACAAATTTTATTTGTAATGCATTTTCCATCAGTGGGATCTCAAAATTCTAGTTGATATTTTAAAGTAAAGACATTAATTTTCCCTATTTTTTGTTTTCCAACTCTATACTAACCCAATAGTTGAAACTGGCTAAGCCAACAGTCCAATCCAACTCATCATTGGACTTACAACTAGTCAAATAACAATGTTAGAGAAAACATTTATTTTTGAGAACAATTCTTCGCCTCCAACAAACATACTGTGGTTGGTGACCCCTGGTACAGTAACCCAGTGGGTCTGCGTTCTGTTACCTACAGAGTGTGGACCAAACCTACAGCGTTCTGCATCACCACCTAAGCCTTTACTCAACACTCTGAGCCGACTGCCAGACTGGGCCGGCTGTTCTGGCCTTGGAGAAGAGTTAATGCAGCAGGGAGCATATGTGAGTCCCTTTCTCCACTCTGCTCTCTTATCACTGTAAAGTCTTTAGGCCGGCATCCAAAAGGCTTTTCCCTGTGCAGCTAATGTGCTTTAGGCCCTTTTTACTGCCCTGGAGTTAGACAAGATTGTTTTCATCCTCCCTCTCCTTGTGCCCTCGTTTATCTCTCTCTCCGTCTCCGTCTCTCACCCTCTTCCCATCACTCTTCATCCTTTTCCATCACTTGTCCACAAGCACGTTCTCATCAGGGCTAACCTGTCAGTCACTTTAAATTCCTCTCATGCAAATAATTAATATTGGGTCCCTGATGTAGGAGAGTTCTAATTTGCAAGTGTTCTTCACGGTTGAAGTGGCAGCAGGCCACAGAGCTTGTAGTACCAATTCCCCCCCTGTCATCAGAAACAGGACCCTGGGTTGAGTTACTGTGGAGGGGGGAGTAAAGAACCCTAACAGGCTAATAAACACTGATGATGTTGGCCGGGACTGCAGGAACGAAAATAATCTTCTCAACCTTGTTTACCTGCTAGGGCAGGTCAAGCAGGATGTAAAAAAAACTAATCAGCTACAACGGCGTGTTTCCAGCAGCAGGGGAATGACCGCATTCTCTAACCCACCAGCAGATGGCTTCTATACAACGACAACAAAGTTTTAACTTGTTTTATTTGAATTACTTAGATAGTAGTGGAACTCATATAAAATCATTCTTATTATGTGTTATGGCCATAAGGGTTAAGGCTTCAAATACAGATAATAAATTCACAGACTTGTCTGTTTTTTTTTATGCAGAGTGACCACAGAGCAATCTGATTCTCCTCGTTTCAGCTTGTCCCTTTTTCAGGGGGTGCCACAGCGAGTCAACAATTTCCATCTCCCCCTGTCCTCTGTATCTTCTACTCTAACTCCAACTACCTCCATGTCCTCCCTCACTGCATCCACCAATCTCCTCTTTGTCTCCTACCTGGTAGCTCCATCTCTAGGATCATTCTTCTACCAATATGTCCACTGTCCATCCTCTGAACATGTCCAAACCATTTCAATCTGTCTTCTCTTACTTCCTCTGCAAACCTTCCTGTCTGTGATTTGGACATTTCTGATCCTGTCCATCCTTGTCTCTCCTAAAGAGAGTCTTCTACCTATTGCTATTGTCTCTTAACCATAAATTATGACTGGTCTCACCACCAGCCATGATGAGCCTGTGGTTTAGATCACAGGTGTCAAACTCAGGCCGGGGACCAAATCTGGCCTACATTGCCCGCGAGATATAATCAAATGTGTACTAGAGTTGGGCCACCAGTTTGTAGACCTTAAATACTGTCAGAATTTGTCATATTGATACTGCAATCAGTTTGTTGTAGCACATAAATTTTGTAAAAATATGAAAGATTTACATAAAAAATGATCTGGAAAGATTACAAAGAGACGCTTTGCCTGTTCCAGATTCAATGTTTCCATATGAATAAAAACTATAATATCGGAAATCATGCATGTTTACAGTTAAATTCTCTATAAATATATGGAGTTTGGCCCGTGACTTCATGCTAGCTTTAAATTCTGGCCTGTGATAAAATTGAGTCTAACAACCCTGGTTTAGATTTATGTAGATAATGTACAAAACAATATTTTTTGTGATAAACCAATGTTGTAAATCTAAGAAAAGATAAAAACGCACTAGTGCAAAAGTAAAACAGTTTCATCAAGAAACAACCGTAGTCATGGTTCCTCACCTTAAATTACCATCAGACTCTAACAAGCCTTTACATGCATCACACACACAACCAGGTTTATGTGTTAGGGACATGTGGTACCAACCTTTCCATCGTTGCAGGTGTATACTGTTCGAGGTGAAGGTGAGTAGCTGGAACTGGTGTTAGCTTCTTCTTTACACGCTTCCTGGGCTTCAACAATGGGTTCCACAACTTCAGCTTTGATTGTCTGAGTGCCGTTGTCATGCATGGGCTCTGAGAACAGAAGACAAAATTAGTTTTGTCAATTTCACAACAGGGGGAGAAAAAAAAAAAGACACCAAACACAAGAACATCCATATCTTTTACTAATATACATTGATCTAAGGTTTGTTGCATTAAATACGGTTCGAATTATTGATTATAACTATTGATTAAGGGAAAAATACAAGGATATGTGGTTTAATTAACTACTGATTGGTTATTGATGGAACTGTGTTTCATCACTGAGTTGTTCATCGATGCAGTTTCCTCAAGCATTTCATGTCGTAGTCCTGAAGATCAGAATGTCTATTAGCATAAGAACTTTGTGATGGAAGATTGAAAGCTTTGCAGGACAGTTTTGAGACCAGCCATGATGGATGGATTAGAGACACTAGGAATAGGCAGAAGACAGGAGACAGAGCTAGAGGTGAAGGAGTTAAAGATGCTGAGATTCTCTTTAAGAGAGACAAAAATGAACAGGATTAGGAATAAGATGATCAGAGGGACAACAGAGACAGGAAGGTTTGGAGAAAAAGCTGGAGAAGACAGATTGAGATGGTTTGGACATGTTCAGAGGAGGGACAGTCGTTATATGGGTAGAAGAATTCTAGAGATAGAGCTATCAGGTAGGAGACAAAGAGAAAGATGAGATTTATGGATGCAGTGAGAGAGGACATAGAAGTAGATGGAGTTAAGAGTAGAAGATACGGAGGACAGGGGGAGATGGAAATTGTTTACTCGCTGTAGCAACCCCTGAAAAAAGGGAAAAGCTGAAAGGAGAAGAAGGTAAGAACCAAAACCACCTGATCGGGGTTAGGGTTACTACAAGTGTCATTCATCAATCTGGACACAGGGCGTTGGGAGAAAAAGACAACACTGCTGCAGCAGCTGCTAGCCTCGCCACTGATAACAAGAAATGTTGTATGGATGTTTCTCTGCAACGCGTCTTTAAAGAGCAGAGATGTTTATTAAAGAGACTGAGAAGGCAAAAGTAATAATTTATTAAAAATCTCCTTTTACTGAGAAGCCAAGATTTTTTCAACTAATAGTTCATATCATAGATAAAATAAATTTGCTTGGAATGATCATCTCAGGTCCTATCTGATGTTATCAGGGAAAAGCCAACTTGGGATGCATTAATTTCTTTACAGATAAACAGACTGTTAAAAAGGACCAATGTATTGGATTATCTGATATCCTCAGATTAACAATGACTAACTAACATTGTAGCCTGTATCCAACACCGTCCCCACATGACTTCCAGTGGACTTAGCACCCGCAGGACGGTTCAGAGTATGGTTGTGTGTGACCCAGTGTGATGTGGGTGGTAGTTGTGGACTAAGTCAGTGGTAGCCAACCACCGGGCCGAGGACCAGTAATGGTCTGTTGGTGAATTGGTGCCGGGCCCCAGAGAAATACTGTTTCCTTTTGGCCCCATCTGGCTATTACTGACACTTGATCCATATCCATATCAACAAAAGGAAGGAAGGAAAGGAAGGGAAGGAAGGAACGCAAACTCCTTATCATTGTGATTCACACCACTGCACAAAATCAAATGTGACCTCTGTATTTAACCCATCACCAAAGTGAACAGTGGACAGCTTTGACGACCCGAGGAGCTGTGAGTGGGGATGGTGCCATGCTCAGTGGACCTCAGTGGTAACTTGGCGGTAGGGGGATTTAAACCAGGGGATTTGCGGACCCTTGTCCGCTTCCTTAACCACTAGGTCTACCAACTGTCCATCATCATCATCATCATATTTTCTCAGTGAAGACAACAACAATAAACTCAAACTGACACAGAGTCACTGATACAAGATGTTAACTTTTTATACCGGACTGGTAGCAGAAAGTTATAGGCTGTGTACCCATGCTTAGCTCATTCGGGTAGGAAAATTTTATAGAACACTGGATTATTAAAAGGTATTTATCTGCCCCAAATTAACGACCGGTCCCTGAAAATAGTACGAGACATTTAACTGGACTGTGGCGCAAAAAAAGGTTGGAATACTGGGCAAGGTAACCCATAAGTGGATGAAATATATTAATAAAAAAATATATATATATATATCATTAACAGGCAGCAACCATCTAGAGGTTTAAAACAGACAACATCCTCACCAACATAGCTCAGAATACATAAAGAACCCTTATTTTTACAGTGCAGTGTTTCTTTGCTCATCACCATTGAAGCAGAGTGCAGCATCACTGTTTGTCCTTGGTTTTCACCTTCAGCCCAGGGATGTGCCTCATGTGGGCTTGTCGAGCCAAGTAACTAAACTGACTCTCTTGGCTGGCTACATTTAGTTCAAAGATTGCTGACAAGTTTTAATATTTGTCTGAGAACTTCATAGTCGCTACAACAGCAAACTCTGCACTTTAATCTTTAAGCTGTCTATAGAACTGTCTCCTCAGTTTACTGGAGTCAGGAGCTTTGGTCCAGACTTTAGTGCAGCTGACTTTAACACTAGTTACTGGTATCAGATCCTTTCTAAGAAACAGTGTTACTCGAAATTGATCAAATAACTCTGGGGATCTTCATTCATTTTATGTGTGGGTCAAGTCCACTTTCAATGACCAACCGAGCTCCTTTGACTGATATTTCTTAAAGCATGGACTGGTCTGAGGGAAGTTATTTCAAGAGAACCTACAGCCTTCAAAGACTTTACAACGCTGTAAACTACATGTGGTGTGTTTGTGGCAAACACGCCTAGAGTTTTAAGGCTGTAGGAATCTCAACATTTCTGTTTGTCTTGTGAACTATTTAAATGACCAGGTTGAAGTGATCTACCTAGATTGGTGGCCTAGTGGTTAAGACAGTGGACTTGTAACCGCAAGGCCCCCAAGTTACCGCTGATATGCATGGTCCCCACACACTGCTCCCCCAGTGCTGGCTCAGCCAGCAGCCCCCTGCTCACTATGATGACGGGTAAATGCGGAGCATAGTTACCTGAAGAATATTAAAAGAGTTCTAAAAATAATTTGAAAAAAATTGAAAACTCTAAATATATTTACCTATATAATATTAATGAATATCTTATTGTCTACATTGTTATATTTGTTTCCTGCCTATTCTTACTTTAAATCAGTGATTAGCATCTTGAAATACAACTTATTCCAAGTTTTAATAACTGTTATGTTTTCATGTTATTGCTCAGGATCTAACAGAACTCCTTTGGAGATCTACTGGTAGATCCCGATCTATCTATTGAACACCACTGTGCTACATGCTATCCTTCAGTGCAAACACTTCCACATTACTAACCTTATTGATTGGAGTTGATTGAACACAGTCATGTTTGCAGTAATGTAACCCATACAAGTTGAATTGACACTTTGCCATCTCAACACTGACTGACACGGTTACTGTGTGAGAGACTAATTTGGACACTCACACAAAAGCGAGAACTCTACAATGCAGCCATGTCTTGCTTGATTACAATAAAGTCCTTGCAATGAAATGTGTAAATAAATAAGGACGATATAATGACTTGAAAACAAAATTAAATTCCATTTCTAAACTCCCATTTACTATTTTATGTGTTAGAACTATGTTAAAGCATACCCTTAGGAGCATATATTTAGAATTACTGACAGATATGAAGGTCAGTCGTAGCAAGACAGAGTACATGTGTGTGAATGGCAAGGGGAACATTGGAATAGTGAGGTTAAAAAAAGCAGAGGTGGTGAAGGTGGAGGAGTTTAGATACTTAGCCACAACTGTTCAGAGCAGTGGAGACTGTGGAAGAGAGGAGAAGAATAGAGGACAGACAGGATGGAACAACTGGGGAAAAGAGTCAGGAGTGATCTGTGATAGAAGCGAGTCAGCTAAGGTGAAGGGACAGGTTTACAGGACAGTGGTGAGACCAGCCATGATGGATGGATTAGAGACACTAGGAATAGACAGAAGACAGGAGGATGGACAGGATCAGGAATGAAGTCTGAGGAATGAGTAAGAGGTGAGGATACAGAGGACAGGGTGAGATGGAATACCCCTGAGAAAAGGGAAAAACAGAAAGGAGAAGAAGATGGAAGTTCTTTGGTCAATGTGCTTTATAAACCCAAATAGCAACATTCTCTAAATGGAACTGATAAAACAAAACAAAAAAAAATCAACTAAATGTTTTGTGTGAATAAATCAAAGGTGTTTAAATTAAATGGTGCTTTTTATATACAACTACCTCAAGTGTCCAACAGTGGCAGTAGAAGTAGACAGTTTGTGTGAGTGCACGCTCTCGCTCTCTTACCGCTGCCCAATCTCATTAAGAGGACATCTTGCAGCCTTCTGTTAAAGTCCCTCAGTTCTTTAACTTCTGTCAGCAGGCTTCCATATTCCTTTAGCTTCTTGGCCTGCTGCACCAGCTGTCTGCGGGTTCTCTCCAGCTCCTGCTGAAGCCTCCTCATTTCCTCTTCCTGCTGCCTATAGCTGTGTACTAGCTCCTCGTACAGAACTCTAGGGACCATGGCTGCAGCTACCTGCGAGACACAATCTGTATCCACCTCTAAATGTTGTTGTTGTTGTTGCTGCTGGTGATGATGTTGCTGATGTTCTGCCTCCATATCTTCGTCTTCATCCTCGGCATCCTCGCCCTCCTCTGCTAGTCGGTCCTCATCCAAGTCCTCTTCACTCTCCATGTAGGAGTTGGCGTTGGCAGCGTTTCTTTCCAAGCGAGCCACAACTGCAGCAAGGCTCTTTGAGGAGTTGGATAGAGGGCGTCCATGGTCCTGTGACAGTGCCTTGAAAAATGCGTTTGCAAAAGTAAACTGTTTTTATCGCAAAAAAAAAATGCAACATGAACACATGAAGAAACTGAATTGTCTTATTTATCTGAATCGGAGTTTGGGAAACACTGCACAACAATTAAGTTGACTAAAGAACCATATTGAGTAGAGTCAGAGAAAAGGAGCAGCAGTTTTTGTGCTTGATTTTACTGCAAAACTGACTTTCAATTAATAACATTTACTGTACCTGAAGATAAACAGGGGCCTAAGCAACTTTTCGAGTTGTGCTTTTGTCTCCTAAATAATAGTCTGGCAATCAACAAATCAAGCATTTAGTTGCAAAATTAACCATCTTATAGACTGTAGGATGAATGTACAATATCCACCAATAATGGTCACATGAAGACATGCTAAATTTAATTTGTTTTGGACACAAAATCTTGAAGTGAAAATATGTCAATGATCTACTCAGGATTTCTCCAGACAATAACAGCTGTCCAAAGTCCAGATTGTGTGTTACACCAACATATAGTGAACAAATGCATATGTCACCTTGGTT
The DNA here is from genome assembly GCA_016785265.1 of Paraplagusia blochii. Taxonomy (NCBI): domain Eukaryota; kingdom Metazoa; phylum Chordata; class Actinopteri; order Pleuronectiformes; family Cynoglossidae; genus Paraplagusia; species Paraplagusia blochii. The sequence goes on along the minus strand of JAFBJS010010273.1, from coordinate 4,694 downwards.
GCAAGGTATGATTTTGGTACTCATAGAGTTATTTAAGCTATCACCACAATAAATGAACAAAATCACTTGCCATGTTAAACTTCAAACTTCATAGTTGCAGATAAACCCTTACCTTTTTATGTCTCAGAGGGATTCTCTCTTCTCCTAAACTGTTCTCAATGGAGTTTCCTGAATTTTCAATGGACATCTTGGGAATTTTCATCTTCTTTTGCATTATACTACGGTCGAATCCCTCTACTGTATCTGTGAAGAGCAGATAAACTGAGTATTCAAATTAAACAAGTTATAAAAACCTCAGTCAAATTAATTAACGACAAGGACACATTGGCCACAGTCGGGTGAGTTTGCTGTTCTTGGCAAATAAAATGGAAGTCTTTACTTCGGTACAAAGTGTCCTGATATGACGGACGCAGTAAAGGTGTTGTGAGGTCGAACACATCCTCCACCATATGTAGAACTGACAGCATTACATTGATGTCTATTTACAAACCGCGTACGAAGTTAAACATATTTTCACACTGTTATTAAAATGACGCGTTGTCATGAAAGCAGACATGACACTCACATGTTAAAACAAGGATGTCTGTATCACAGCGACGAACCGCATAACCGCTGCATCCCGTCTGAGCTAACCCGCTAACCGGCCACCTGCACCCGTCTGTAACACCCGAGTCGTGTTGGGTTTTAAAATATTACCGACATATCATTACAGACGAATCCATCTTTTATGTTGCGGACTGTTTAATTATCTGGTGGAAATGAGGTGACAGCTCTCTGTGGGTCCGCAACTGACTAGCACATCGACGTTGCTAATATGCTACACGTTGTAAACAACGGTGTCGGTGGTTAACGCTGCTTACTAACTAGTCGATAACACGGTAACGGACACTGTCAATACAAGCGCAACTGATAAAGGACGACGAAGATAAGAGATAATCAGAGAGATAGGAACAGTAACAAGCGAGACAACAACGCACCGAAGTTATTTTAGCATGTCAAGTATGCTAGCTCTCGCCGAGGACGAAGAAATAGATCCATCTGTGTCAGATCACTGTCATAACCCCTCGGACAAAGCGACCCGCCGCGACCCGTTTCCATGCACACAGACGTAAAATAGAAAAAATAAGAGCTTCAAAATTAGGCACTGAGTGATTACGGAGGGTGTCTTACCTGCAAGGGCAAGGATGTGTGCTTCGCACGGCTGGCCTGCGCTGCCATTCTCCTCATTTCTGTGAACCAGATACACCTTCTGATTATCAAAATCTGTTTTGTGCAGTGGTCTGAAATTTTCCACCTCAGACGAGGGCAACACGTCGCACATGTCGTCTTGAAAAAATCGAACTAAAGCATACATAATATTCTTCTCCTTGGTCCTTAAACTTTTTAATATGATTGAGAGTTTTCCCCCATAGCTAAAGTAATAAACAATAAAGATATAAATATATACACACACTCATGGGGGGTTAAGGAAGGTGTCTGCGCTCTACTACTCCTGTCTGGTGCACATCCACAGGGTCGATCATTAAGGCATGAGTAATGGACAGCGCGTTATTCGGATACGGCTTTCATGTACATTTACATCTTCCATACACTATTGTGTGTATGAGGATTTCTTTATTATTATTTAAGATATTTTATATAATTCTTATCAGTTTACCGATGCATTTTAAACCGTGCTGTCATATCTTTATTGGTGAGTTTAACATCCTCCCCAACATATCACTGGTTTTACCTGTTGCCTTTGTATTATGACAAAAGTCAGATTTTATTTTCATGATAGAATGCCACATTCTACTCATCAAAACAAGAAAGGACAGAGATGTTTAATACTTTTATGGGAAATGTAGTCATTGAAATGTGGCATCATTATAATTCTCTTCAACTCCCAGCTCAGGGAACAGGGCTGGCCCATATATCATTTTGTATTAGGTTGCAGTGAGATACAGTGAAAAGAAAAAGTACTTCAGGTACACTAAATACCTCATTTAAAATAATGTCTTAATTTTTTTTCATTAAAAATAAATCTGGCAATGCCTCAAAACAACAGATCAGTCCAAATCCAATACTAACAGAATTAAATCTAAAAGATTCCATTTAAACTTAACTATCTTTAAATGATTAGGTAGCATTAAAGGAAAGCAAACTCCTTTGTCATTGTGACATAAACCACTACACACAACAAAATGTGACCTCTGTATTCAACCCATCACCAATGTGAACAGTGGGCTGCTTTGAGCGCCTGGGGAGCTGTGAGTGGGGACGATGCCATGCTCAGTGGACCTCAGTGGTAACGTGGCAGTTGGCAGATTTGGACTTGCAACCTACCAGGCCCAAAGTCTAGTCTACAGCTGATAACACACAGGCCCCTTGAAGACCACATGTTCTTTGCTCGAAGAAGATTTCGGCAAAAAAGTTGCACAACTTTAATTTTATCTTGATTTATTCATCTTTATCCTTTTATCAGTTTCTTGGTCTCAAGTGATAGTAGACTCTGCGACTGCACCGTACTGTGAGCCTTCCTGTGGATGGTGAGCACACTGGATGTTATGAGGGTCAGGACGGTGCTATGATCAGGGCAAACAAAAGCAACCCGGCAGCTGGTGGATTCAAACCTGAAACCTTTATTTTATTTATTGTTTATTTAACTCTTTGTAGCATTCAGAAAAGAAAAATAATAGCTGATAAAATATAAATGAGGAACATTTCTTGTTAGTTTTTAGCCATTTTCTACTTTCTTCTTGTCTGTTTATGGTGAAATCCCAGCGTCTTTTAGCATTTTCAACATATTTGGAAACAAACCAAAAGATCAACCCTTAGAAAGAAATTGTAATAATTTTATTTAGTGCCGAAGAAATTCAGCTCATATTTTTAATGTCTTTGAATAAAAACGTTGAGCTGTTCCGTCACTCATAGAGACTGACTTTACAATTGTTCGAGCAGTAAAGATGAACTGACAGAAAGCACTGATATGTAAGAGTGTTTTTTTAAAGTGAGTAGTTTTTAAGAAGGAAACATTGTTTTCTTAAACAGTTCTACTCAAACCTGTCCACTCCTACAACCTGGAGCAGTTCAATCTAAATTTTTAAAACCTTCTTTCTCATAAAGTTCAGAGAGGTGCAGCAAAGGCAGAAATAACTCTAGAAGTACAATAAAAATACTTGAAGAATATATTTATTAGAACACTAAGTGATATTTTGCTTTTTGTTGTTGAGTGTTTCAACCCTTAAATAACTTGAAACTGTATTTCTAGGTTCCTATATTAACTAATAACATTTGAAGACAATCAACATCATTACATGAGACTGTGAGTTACTGTTATCACAGTTCTATCACATTTTTATGTGATAATTGCATTCTCCATATCCATTCATTTATACACCTTCACTCATTACACAGTCACAGGGGCAGCCTCCCAAATCACACTTCACCATACAGCACTGTGAGCCGTCCAGTGGGTGGTGTTATGCTCAGAGCATCTCACTGGAAAACCAGGCTTCATACCCTGTTCAAGATCGAATCCCGTTTAGGTAAAAAAACAACACCAAAAAATGTGTTACTGGTATTATATAAAAATAATATAGGGATGGTTGGAAAAGGGTTGGTTAGGGTAGGGTTAGGGTTCAAACCTCAAGCCTTTCTGACCCAAGTCTACTTTCGTAACCACGAGGCCACCACTACTGCCCATTGTGTATATTTCTATCTGTAAAAGTACTATTTTACGGGGCATGACCACAGAGCCTGATAGATTGAGTCAACATTGAGAGTGCTATAACATATAAAATGATGATAGAAAAGCTTTAACTAAGTGATAACCAGGGCTGAACTGAAACATTGTCAATTTGACATCTTTACCCTTTACAAAACCTCATGCTGTCCTGCAATTTCCTTTTGCATAAAACAAACATATAGCACTAGGTAGACACTACTATGAGAAAACCTTGTTTATATGAATAGGTTCAATATAAACAACAATGTCATGCACCTATATATATAATGAATCTCCAATGCACCAACTGTCATTAAGTATTTTGGCAGTAGGTTTTTAAATATTATATTGATTTTACCAGATAATAACAGAACACAAACAGAACCAAAACACAGCAAACCCTTACATTCCCACCCTATACAGACATGGAGAATATAAAATACCAAATACAGAAAGACAATAATATTAAACCTTAAAGACATGCAACCAAGCTAGTACCAATGCAAAATCTACAAACGACAAGCTGGAAGTTTAGGAAAACAATATTCTTGTCAAAGCAACTCCCTAAGATGCATTGGGATATAATTAAAAAAAGAAGTCCAAATCCATAAGAAATATTCCTATTTCTCCTTAGCTATTACAGCAGTAGGTTTTCTATGTCATCCTTTGAGTTTTTGATTACACTAAATATCAATGTTGATTGGCAGTTGTGCTACGATTTTGTTTTGATTTTCATACCTTTGTCTTGAAAAGTACATGATATCTTACAGGGTCTGGTTCATTAGTGTACAGCAAGAGGGAAGGTTGGAATTTTGTGTTTAATTTATTACTAGAAAGACAAGAAGGACGAGTCATTTATCACAATTAAGCAAAGCACTGTTTTTGAAATTAGGCAGGTTAACAAATACTCCACTTCAGCATTCACCTACAGCCACTTTTTACTTCTTACTAAGTGAAAACTTTCAATGTCAGTTGAGATCATGGGTCG
>JAFBJS010010272.1:15637-28950 GCA_016785265.1 Paraplagusia blochii | reverse complement strand
ATTGCATCAGTAGCATCATTATGCTGACTAGGAAAGACAGGATCAGGGATGAGGTGATTAGTGGGAAAATACCGACAGTAAGGTTTTGAGAAAAAGGTAGAGAAGCTAAATTAAGATGGTTTTGACATGATCAGAGGAGGGACAGTGGTTATAATAGTAGATGGATATTAGAGATGGAGCTACCAGGTAGGAGAAGGAGAGGAAGGCCAAAGAGGAGATTTATAGATACAGTGAGTAAGGACATGGAGATAGTTGGAGTTAGAGTTGAGGATACAGAGGACGGGCATGATAGAAATTGTTCACTCGCTATGGTAACCCCTAACAAAAGGGACAAGCTGGAAAAAAAAAAAAAAGTAGCATTATCTATTTTTGTATTTACCTAACTCTATTTCTGTCAATCCTGCTGTCTTTCAATCTATCTACAGTATCTATTTATTTAAACCTACATTTTTTTTTTTTTGGAAAAAAAAAGGCTCACAACATTTCGGACTTTCCATCCTTTCATCATTCAGTGTTGTGACATTAAGGCAACTTCCCCATGGGATCTAGAAAGAGGAGCGGATCATGTGAAGCAATGCTAGTTTTTTTTGTTGTCCTGCGCCAGATGCTATCATTGAGTCTTTGAAAATAAACCTACTTCACCATGAAATAAGTCTCCACATTTGGATAACACGGTACTAGGCAACACTTAAATATGTCTCACATATCAGAGTAAATAAATACAAATGTTAAGTTCACTTTGTGAGCAGGATAACTCTAGTTTAATGTGTGGTTGTTTTATGAGTTGAGTAATCAGCCGTTCATCAATGCTGATTTTAAAATGGATATGAGCAGTTGAAATATCACTTTCTTGTTGCACAGAGCACAGTGTATTGCCGGCAGCCATCAAGCTTAGTTGATGGTGAATAACACACTGTTAAAAACCAGCACTGCATTAGCAAGGGCCATTACCCCCATCACTTCCTCTGCTGCGAGCACACACCCAGTTATGTGGACACCCAGCACATTTAATTAAGTAGAGTTATCCTGAGCTTTGATGCTGATGAATGGACCTGAGATGGCATGGTAACCTGACATCAATCTGAAAGCGGCATTAATTGATTGGTTAATTATGTGCTGTTTGCTGTAGCTACCTGACACAAGCAAAAACAGATCAGTTTCTGTTTTGCTATTACAGTTTGGGCCATAACACGTTGGATAATATGTGGATGTGCTGGTAGATAATTGCGATTTTTAATCCAGCTGCCTTTTTATATAGTGCATATCCTGTTAAAATGCTAAAACTCCCGGGCCATTTTTGAAAATAATAACTTTAAAAATGCCAATAATTTATCAACAAAAAAAATAACATGTATCTAAACCCTGACATGTAACAAATCAACAAGGAAACAGCAGATATTCTGATAAGGTTGTACAACAAAATATTAGCGGGAAACAATATGCATGTGTTGGAATAGTGTTCTGGTGCCAATTTATAAGGAGGGTGAAGTACAGGGATATAACAAATACAGAGGGATTAAGTTGATGAGCCACGTTCATTGGATGAAGATTTGGAGGAAGTGGAGATACAAGAAAGACTACCACACCAGCAACATTTGCCTTAAGGCAGTGAATCAACCAGATCTCTCACGATCACTCACAATCTGTCACGCCAAACTGGTGTCCCGTGAGAGAAATTATTTAACATCACCTAATTAACCATTGTTGTGTTTCTGCGCTAATAGAGTGTGGTCGTTAATGTAATACTCCTCTATTCCAGCATGTGGCTGCAGAGGCTATGAATGCCTGTGAAAACAGTAGCATTATCGTTCCGCGGCCGCACTATAGGCGGCAGTGACCATAACAGCAAGTGACAGCAAGATGAGTAAGTGAAAGTGATGGAGATGTTTTTGTTGGAGAGATGGAGAGAAAATGCAAAATGCCGAACAGGGCCCTGGACAACATTCTGTCCCAGATGAAAGCCCTATGAGTGTATGACAAAAGAAAAACCAACTCCACAGACTCCTTTCTCCTCAGCAAGTCTCCTGCAGTAAATAATCACAAAGCTTCAAAGACATATAAGACTAATTAACACATTTTAAGAAAGCAATGTATGTGAAGGAGGAGTCTCTGCAACTCCTGATTTTCTCATACAAAATCACAATTTCTCCCCTTGGCACTCTAGTATAAGACTTTCCAAATCTACAAAAACACAAAGCACTTCTGACATTCTGTGTGCTTGTCCATCAACATCATCAGGGCATATATTGCAATTGTCATCTTTTTTAAATTTTTAACCAATAATAGATAGTGATAAAGCCACAATTATAATGAATTATTGAGAAATAAAGGGAAAAAATGATATTAAAGCATACCAAACACCACAGCAGGGTAAACGAGCTAATACAAGACAAAGATGCAAACCAGGCCACAGTACAAAAAAGGCCACCTTGGTCCCAAAATCCCCTTTAACTAAGGTCAGATTTATAGCCCAACTCTGAATATACTGTATATACAGTTTATATATATATATGTGTGTGTGTGTGTGTGTGTATTTATATATATAATATTTTCCTTTTTTTATTTCAATTACTAAGTGGACAATTGTTTTAACTTTTTTTTGGTATTTCAGGCTTGCAAGATGAGAATTAAGATAAACTGGGGCCAAACATCATGTTAACATGCAAAAAAATAATAATAATAATCTGCACTGCAATATTAACAATAATAATAATGATGATGAATTATATGTAACAAGTTTTTATTCATTAGATGGAGACCCAAATTATATAAATCAAAATAGTTAAGGAGATAGTTTTACTTAAAAAAACTTTTACTTTGGTTTTACTTAAAAAACTAAAAATAAAAAACAAACAAACTGTTAAACCTAGCCACTAGGGAGCACAAGCCAATGTTAGTGCCGGTCCCAAGCCCCGATAAATAGTGAAGGTTGCGTTAGGAAGGCCCTCCGGCATAAAAACATCTAAGATGCGAGACAACAAAAATATTTCCATACCGTATCGGTTGGGGCCCGGGTTAACAACCACCACCAACAGCGCTGTTAACCTACAGGTTACTGTTGGAAATTGGACTACTGTTGGTTGAAGACAAAGAAGAAGAGGAGGGCGATTGATTAAGGCAAAGGGGGGAAAGAGGAAGGTTAGAAGTGTTGGTCTGAAAGTGGGAACCCTGAATGTAGGTACAATGACAGAGAAAGGTAGGGAGCTAGCTGATATTATGGAGAGAAAAAGAGTGGATGTGTTGTGTGTGTAAGAGAGACGGTGGAAGGGCAGCAGGGCTAGAAATATTGGGGGAGGTTTTAAGTTATGTTTATTATGACTTATAATTGGACCTTGATTCTGGTTTTTATTTTTATTTATTAGCTGCCAATGTTTTGCCTGCCTGCCTGTCCGTCCTGGGTGAGGATTCCCTCCGCTGTTGATCACCCTGAGGTTTTTTTTTTTCCTGCCTGGGTTTTTGGGAGTTGTTCCTCAGTGTGTGCGAGGTTCTATAAGGGCAGGGGGTCATTGTCTGTTTTGTATATTTTTCTGTGTATTGTATGTAACTGTGTGTAAAGTGCCCTGAGATAGCTGCTGCTATGATTTGGTACTATAAATAAATATAGTTGAGTTAAGTTGAGTTGGGAAGAGAAATGGAGTAGGGGTGATCATTCGGGAAAAGTATGCAAGTAATGTGGTGGATGTGAAATGAGTGTCAGACAGGTTGATGTGTGTAAAAGTGAATGTTGTCAGTGGTTATGCTTCACAGGTAGGCTGTGAGTTAGCAGAAAAGAAGATGTTTTTGAATGAGCTGGATTTGGTTGTAGAGAGCATCCCCAGGGGAGAGAGTGTGGTGATTGGAGCAGACTTCAATGGCCATGTAGGAGAAGGCAACAGAGGGGATAAGGAAGTGATGAGTCAGTTTGGGAAGGACAAACAGTGGTAGACTTTGCAAAAAGAATGGGAATGGCTGTGGTAAATGCCTATTTCCAAGAGAGAGGAACACTGGGTGACATACAAGAGTGGAGGCAGGTCCACTTACGTAGATTACATTCTCTGTAAAAGAGGTAATCTGAGGGAGATACGTTACTGTGAGGTGGTGGAAGTTGAAAGTGTAGCCAAGTAGTATGCAAGCTGACAACGGAGGTGAGAAGAAGAGAGGTGGTGAAGACATTGCAGAAGATCGAGTGGTGGAAGTTAAAGAAAGAGGCATGCCACAGCCCAGACTTTGAAAAAAAGTCTGGGCTGTGGTGGAATGATGAGGTTCACGAGAATGTTCAGAGGAAAAGATTAGCAAAAAAAAAGCTGGGATAGTGGCAGGACAGAGGATAATAGACTGGAGTACGTGAGGAAGGCGTGCTAGGAAGATGGAGGGAATACTTGAGTTGTTAAATGAGGAAAATTATTGGGAGCGTAGGAATGTTGCGCCAGTTCCCAACAGGGAGACGATAGATCAATTTAGAAAGGATGAAGTTAGAAAAGCTCTTAAGAGGATGAAGAGTGGAAAGGCAGTCGGTCCCGATGACATACCAGTGGAGGTATGGAAGAGCTTAGGGGAGAATCGGTAATTGTTCTGACTCGGTTGTTCAATGGAATTTTAGAGAGGAACATTCTTCTTTACAAAAAGGGTGATGTGCAGAATTGTAGCAGTTAGAGAGGGATAAAGTTGATGAGCCATACCATGAAGAGTTGGGAAAGAGTAGTTGAGGCTTGATTGAGGAAAGGGGTCGAGAACAACCATATGGCTTTATGCCAAGAAAGAGTACCACAGACGCAATATTTGCCTTGAGGATGTTGATGGAGAAGTACAGAGAGGGTCAGAAGGAGCTTCATTGTGTTTTTTTCTTTTATAGATTTGGAAAAGGCCTATGCCACGGTGCGAAGGAAGGTATTGTGTTTTTGTATGAGGAAATCAGGAGTGGCAGAGAAATAAGTTAGACTGGTGCAGGATATCTATGAGAACAGCACAACGGCGGTAAGGTATGCTGTTGGGAGGACAGAAGACTTCATCAAGGATCAGCCCTGAGCCCCTTTTTGCTTTCTCTGGCGATGGACATATTGACATATGAGTTCAGACAGGAGTCTCCATGGACAATGATGTTTGCAGATGACATTGTGATCTGCAGTGAGAGCAGGCAACAGCTAGAAGAGAACCTAGAGAGGTGGAGGTTTGCATTGGAGAGAAGAGGAATGAAGGCCAGTTGTAGCAAGACAGAGTGTGTGTGTGAATGAAAAGAGGAACAGTGGAGTGGTGAGGTTACAAGGAGCAGAGGTGGAGGAGTTTAGATACTAAGACTCAGCTGTTCAGAGCAGTGGAGACTGTGGAAGAGAGGTGAAGAATAAAGTACAGTCAGTATGGAACAACTGGAGAAAGGTCTCTGGAGTGATTTGTGATAGAAGAGTGTCAGCTAAGGTGAAGAAAAAGGTTTACAAGACAGTTGTGAGACCAGCCATGATGTATGTATTAGAGACAATAGGAATAGGTAGAAGACAAGAGGCAGAGCTGGAGGTGGCAAAGTTAAAGATGCTGAGATTCTCTTTGGGGGTGACAAGAATGGGCAGGATCAGGGGCGAGGTAATCAGGGGGACAACACAGACAGGAAAGTTGGGAGAAAAAGCTAGAGAAGCCAGTTTAAGATGGTTTGGGCATGTTCAGAGGAGGGACAGTATATTGGGAAGAGGAATGCTAGATATGGAACTACCAGGTAAAAGACAAAGAGGAAGGCCAAAGAGGAGATTTATGGATGCGGTAAGGGAGGACATAGAGGTGGTTGGAGTCAGAGTTGAGGATACCGAGGACAGGGTGAGATGGACATCGTTGACTTGCTGTGGCAACCCCTGAAAAACAGAATAAGTTGAAAGAAGAATGTTACCTGTTAACACTAATCATTATTATCATAAACCCAGAAATCCTAAAAATAATAAAGACTATTGAGATTTGAGGAGAGGAGATTTGTCTATCCCTCTCCCTGTGGGATAATCAGTGTTATCACAGTCACCTCTGTCTTTGTAATTAGTCTCACTCGTGTCACCTGGTGCCCTTAGTATATATAACCCTCTCCCTCACCCAGTTTTCGTGGGATCATTGTATGATGATGTTTGGAGTTGTATGGTGACATGGTCATGCTGGAGAAGCCAAGGGCAAGACCGGAGGGGTCCTTGGCTAAGATCATGGCCAGGTCATGGAGTGAGAAGGTGTTCCTTAAATTAAGCGCTGAACAATCCCCACAGGGTTATCCTCAGGATCAACCACAGCCCCGGTGGTACCCAAAGCTCCCACCTGTTTCAGTGGTTCCTGAGACCTTCACCTCCCCAGTTTTTGTTCCTTTTCCCGAAGATGTGGTTCCCTCGGCAGTCCTTGCTCCTGGTCCCAAGGATGTGGTTCTCTCAGCTGTTCCGGTCTTTGCTCCTGAGGGCAATGTTCCTACGGCTCCAGTCTTCGCCCCAAAGGCCGATGTTCCTCTGGCTCCAGTGGTTGCCCCAGAGGCTGCTGTTCCTCCAGCTCCAGTCTTCGCCGCAGAGGCCAACGGTCCAGTCTTCGCCCCAGAGGACTGTCTTACAGTTCTTGCTCCTGTTCCTAAGATCAAAATTCCCTCTGTCATCTATGTTCCTGCAGCTGAGGCCCGTTGGCCTGCCCTAGACCAAGGAACAAAATGACTAGTGCTGGGCCCCTTGGAACTAGGGTTAATTGTTTTATGACGGTTGACAGTTTTCTGTTTCCTGTCTGCACCCCAATATCAGCATAATTTTAAATATCGGAACATATTGGTATCTTTTTTTTTTTTTCACTGATATTCAAAAGCTGATGCTATATTGCCTATTGTTGTGAGGGATGAATGAGCTAGGTTTATAATGTTAATCACTGTTTTTGGAAAGTTATTCTGTCTGACACTAGACATGTCTTCTTTACATTAAATGCTGCACAAAGAATCACAGGACTGTTTCGGACAAACTGGTAAAAAATAAATGTGTATTTTTTCTAAAACTTATATTGAAGTAGTGTGTTTATGTTGTACACAGTTATTTATAAAACGCCTTTAGTCTGGTATCACACTAATTAAGGGGAACTCACCTGCATATATCGGTATCAGTTCGTATCGGGGATGATGTGTTTAGGCAAGGTCGGTTTGTATTGGTATTGTTAAATGTTTTACCGGACATCCCTAATATATATATACCCCTCTCCCTCATTAAGTCTTTGTGGGATAATTGTATGGTGTTGTATTGTTTAATGCTATGCTGCTTAAGAGGGTTTGGTCTGAAGAAGCCAAACCATTTTATGTTATAGTTAGGATTACATGTAGCTGGTGAAGTGCATGTTACATAATCTATGTTTAATTTATGCAATTTCTGTTGCGTTTTACTATTCTTTAAACCTTGAACACTGAAGAAAGCCCTCCCAGTGCTGCTGTTGGGTTCTACCATGTCTTGGATGACACCAAACCGTAACAACTTAACTGTTAATGCTGTAGGCTTACACAGTAATCATCTCTTATCACACCTACCATATACAACATGGTATAATTTATTGCAGTTCACTGTATGAGCAATACTTGCTTCAATAAAGAGACTTAACTAATTCTCAGTAAACATTTTATACTATTTCTGGTAAGGAATTTTATTTCTTCTTTTTTTTTTTTTTTGCAAACTAGCTTCTTCAAGTGTGTTTTAAATACATTGTTTTATGCAAGTAATTCATCATCAGACAAACATGGTGCTGTAGAATATAAACCTTATGTAATAATAATATCAGAGGGTGCAACTTACTCGTCTATAAAAGAAGGTAATGCTCCTTCACTTTTTCTACATCCATCACAGTCCAATATAATATTAATTGTGTGTCACTGTGAGCAGTCTTGGCTAGATGTGTTAAATGTGTTAAACACAAATTCAAAGTCTAAAGAGGAAGGGAATGAAAAAAAAAGAAACCTAAAGTTTGAAAATTGTGGTGTATTTTTTTTCCAAACTTAAGAGATTGTTTGAAGGGGACCTGATTACATTGTTAAGATGAGGCAAAGAAGCAGTTTGTGACCTGATGGGAAAGACATCTCCAAGGAATGTACTTCTTTCAGATGTGACTTAAAAAGTTTTCAGATATGTGGGGAAACATTCTTGTTATTTCCATGAATGGAAATGGTTCTCATTCTTTTTTTTCAGTTCTCAATGGATTGCTATAAAGCTTTTACTGCCTTTAAATAACTTTTTGTGGTGGAAAAATAAGGTCCAATATATTGCATGAGGTAGTTGACAAGAATTAGATTGGTTGAGAACATTACAACAATGAGGAATGAGAACTGCGCTGTGGCTGAACCTGCATTCCCTGTAACCAGTCATAAAAAGTCTCTGAATGAACTTTTGAAACAGAAAAATAATATATATATACATTGTACATTCAAATGACAGGGGGGGATGTGCCCTAAGAATAAATAGTTTGATCCCTGTCAGAAGAAAAGAGAGTTATATGTCCAGACATGCACTGCATTTCTGAGTGAGTGAAATATAAGCGCCTGCCTGTACTCTCAAGCTTATTCCGAACTGAATTTATCAAGTCAGGTCAGTACGGGTGTGGAAACAATGTATGATTTGAAAACATAGACAGATTGTATAGATAGAATAGAAAAAAAAAACCTAAATAAAAACAAACTTATTTTATATGTATTTATTTATTTATTGGGGTGGGGATTATAAAGTATAAAGTCAACTAATAAATAAAAAATAAAAGATATCCTCCTACGGAAAATAAGAATGAACTGCAAAAATATTCTCTTTTAGACATCTTAGCTCTTCTTAATGCCAGGAAAATCCAAAGTCCATTTTGGGATCCAGTTATGGCATATTGTTAAAATTTGCACTTGTCTGCAGGCTCTGTCATAAAATGTCTAGCAAGCACAAGATTAAATTGACACCTGTTTTATATTTCATCACAAGATTACAACAGACTTGGGGTGCACTCTCAAAATATGACCCCTGCCTTTTAAAATGTCAAATTCCAAAAATACATTTTCGGTTGAAATAGGTAAAAAGAGGTAGAGGCAGAGCTGGAAGTGGCAGAGTTAAAGATGCTAGGAATCTCTTTAGGGGTGACTAGGATGGAAAGGATCAGTAATGAGGTGATCAGGGGGACAACACAGACAGGTAGATTAGGAGAAAAAGCTGGAGAAGCCAGATTAAAATGGTTTTGACATGTTCAGAGGAAGTACATTGGTTATATTGGGAGAAGAATGCTATGGTGCTACCAAGCAAGAGGGGAATAGGAAAGCCAAAGAAGATTTATGGATGTGGTGAGGAAGGACATGGAGGTAAATGAAGTTAGAATTGAGGATACAGAGGACACGGTAAGAAGGAAATTGTTGACTCGTTGTGGCAACCTCCTGAAAAAAGGGACAAGCCTCATTAATTCTGGCCCAAAATTTCTGAGCAACCCTGCCTCAGTGTAATAGAAGCAGTTATGATATTCCACCACACAGAGTTATTTAACTTTCACTACAGGCTGTTTCCTGTACAGACTTTTTAAATAAAAACGGTCTGTGTTTAGTCTTGTGCTAAAACAGCAGCAAGTTTTTGGTCCTAAAGTCACATACAGGTAGAGGTGATAGTTCGGTTTAAGCTACAATATGTTGAAGCTTAGTTATTGTAATTAATCTGTGACATCACCAAATGGGTGAAAATAGAAACAGTTGAATTTGAGATACATTTTTTCTCATTATATGAAACATCTTCTAACTGCAGAAAACTGTCACTTAAAAAGTTGGCAGACCTTCCAGAGAAACTGATGTGTGAACCAAAACCCTGGCAAATGCATGTGCATGTCTCCTTTAAGAAAATGAATCCTTGTTTATATGTTTCTTTATTTAAACCAAGTTGTCCTTAAAGAAACACACTGTAAGGTTTTTTTTTTTTTTCTTCTGCATTTATGTTCCACAAATAGGTGACAGTCTGCAGAGAGCTGTGACTTCTCAGGACATAAATCTTTAATAAGCAGTGCCTGTAGCTCCAGCAGACACAGGCCCACACGACAGTTGCTCACTCCGTCTTGTAGCTAAGCTGCTTAATGTTAACACTCCTCTCGGTGCAGCCTGGCAATAGTTCCCAAAGAGTGGGGAGATCATTAGTCTTTCACTTCTGCCTCCAGTTTCCCTGCAATGGCTGAGGATTATAAAGTGCTGACATTTTTTACTTGTGAACTCGCTGGACCTGAAAATTAAAATGAATGCTGGGTAGGGCCAATTGGTTACGACATCACGTTGACATCATTGATCTAATATATGGTGCAACTCGGAAGTTGAATTTATAATTGAACATTAGGATAAAATATTTCATGATGAGACTCACATTTCTGTGAACTTTGCAACTGTTGATAAATCCGGAATGTTAAATATGGGGCATTTGTCTAGACTTTAATTTCAGAAGGTGAATAGTATAGTTGGAAATAATAAATGCATGACCCGTTTGAGCAATGTGCCCTCAGCATTTCAGCACATGGCTTAGGATCTTTGAAAATGAAAGATCTTGCTAGCTCATCCAAAGACTTTCCACTTGTCATATGCACAGATGCTAAAAAGGCCAATACTAGCTCAATATATATTCTTATGCTTTAAATATAAACTGGCTCCATGAAATGCCTTCTCTAGAGCTGAAAGCAAGGACTGGTTTGATTCCCAGATGAACCACAGGCTAAGAAATGTTAGGGTTTCTCTGTAAATCACTTTGAATAAAGTGTCTGCTGAATACAAAAATATAAAAGTATCAAACAAGGGGTCAAGGGGCCTAATATTGCAATATCACAGGACACTGTGTTCCCAATTATTATGCAAAAAGTGTTCAAGGGTTGTAAGGTAAGGTTTTTTGTTTGTCAGTTTAAACTCATGAATGGTAATGTGTATTGTGGCTCTGTCTATCACTGAAACCAATTGAAGACACCTAAGCTAATTAGTTTGGCAGGTGAGTCCAATTAAAGGGGAGACTACTAAAGAAGGTTGTTCCACATTATTAAGCAGGCTACCAAAAGCAACAAATAGTTGAATGTTTGCGTCAAGGAATGATAACAATCAAAATTGCCAAGAAACTTCATTGTGATCATTGCACTATCGATAAGTATGTAGCTGATTCAGAGCACAAACGTGTGCGTGCTGAAAATCCAGGACTTTTTCGTTTTGGTCTGGTAATTTGGGGGGAGAGATTGCCCTTTTCAGGATCTCTGACGGTGTGAAGATGACATCCACAACATACGTGTAGTTCCTCAAAGAACACTTCCTGCCATGGTTCAAAAGGATCCAGCTTTTTGGAAAAGATAATGTTCATACATGATGCCATGCTGCAAAGAATACATCTGCATCTCTGGCTGCAATGGGGATCAAAGGAGACAAACTTATGGTGTGGCCTCCATCCTCCTCTGACCTCAACCTTATTGAGAACCTTTGGAGCTTCATCAAGAGCAGTGTTTATGATGGTGAGATGAAGTTCACATCTCAACAACAGCTCTGTCTGTCCACATCCTGCCCTGGTGTTCCAGTAGATACTATCAAAAATCTGACAAATTCAATGGATGGAAGAGAAGGTCCTTTTCAACAAAGGGTCGTATGTTCGGATGTGACTTAACTTGTGATAATGTTTTGATTTAAATAGTACTTGATTTCAATTACATTTCAGTCAGACATGACCTGCTAATGTTTGTTATTTCACACATATCATTGGGAGGTTCATTCAAAAACATTTGAATTGTACTCTAATGGTTGGTGACTGGAAAATCATGATGACTGCCATAGGAAAATTTTGGAAAATCTGATTTGCATAATAATTTGGAACACAGTGTTTTTTGTTTGTTTGTTTGTTTTTGGATGTAGAAGAGTTTTTCAGTCTACTGCATGGACTTTACAAAATGTTTATATTTCACAGCAACAAAATATTCATCACTTGAACAAATAATAATGAACTGCAGAAAAGGTATTGTTATTTTCGGGGGTAACCTCCATACATTCCTGGAGGATCTGTATTGCTGAAAATGAGTTGGACATCTCTGGTCTACGGCAGTGATTTTCAACCAGTGTGCCATGAGAGATCATCAGGTGTGCCATGGGATATTATCTAATATCACCTAACCAACCATAGTTGTGTGTCTGCGCTGTAATAAAGTGGAGCTTATAATGTAATACACTTCTATTTCAGCAAGATGGGTCACTGTGATGGAGGATTTTTTGAGAAGGGAAAATACAAATGTCAAACGAGACAAAACTCTGACCCAGATGAAGGCCCTAGTAAGAGTGGTCGACAAAAGAAAAAACAACTGCCCAACTCAAAGACTTCTCGTTTATAAACAGTGAGCTGTTGTACTGCAATTTTGGGATTACTGTTAGCCAAATAACACCATTGATTTACATAATTTAGCTCCTCCTTTATCCTCGGGAGAAAAAGCTTTAAAGACGTATAAAACACATTTTGAGAAAGCAATATATGTGTGTGTGGAGGTGGTGATATATTTACAACTGTTCAATTACCGTAAATTGTTTTATATTGGAGTGTTGTTGAAGCTTCCAACATATCTATGTGAGCTGAGCTTCTCAAGGTTGGCTGCGATGAAAAGGTAAAACCACAGAGAGACTGAGAGCTGTTGTTGAGGAAGAGCTTTGTGTGTGTCTTTTACCATTCTTGCCAGGACATTCAATTTGTGTTCATTGAAACAGGCCCAGGTTTCACACTGTGTATAAATTAATTTAGAAACTATATTATTAACTATAATACTAATACTATATGTATTAAATGTACTGTGTTTGATTGTGAGCCCTAGGATTTAAAAAAAAAATGTGCCGCAGCTCGAAAAAGGTTGAAAATTGCTAGTCTACTATATAGAGCACATTTGTTAATACCTTTGGGATCTCTTATACATCACAAGACAGTTTTGACTCCAACTTGTCAACAATTCTGAGCCTTCAAGTTGTTTCAAATGACAAACCAGATCATTATTATGTTGTGCTTTAACTGAAATAAGTTTGAGCATTTTCATAACCCAAGTTCATTCTTCTGTATGTCCATATACTGTATATAGTTTGTAATAGATCATAGATCAATAGATCAATAGGCGAACTTTATAAAATTTATGCCCATAGTACTAACACAAAGAGCCACTTCTCTGATACAGATTATTGAAGAATGCACCCATCTGAATATCATTGCAGTTGTACCTGATTCCAGAATCACAACAACAGTACAATTTTTTACTTTTTGCTAGTTTTATTTCCCTCCATCGATGTTTTTCTTGCTTACATGTTGCCTGGGGACTGGAGTCTCCACCTGCTGCCGCCCAAGTTACACTGCATCCTTCACTCTGTCTCTTATACA
>JAFBJS010010272.1:0-15394 GCA_016785265.1 Paraplagusia blochii | reverse complement strand
ACTGTATATAGTTTGTAATTGCATCCTTCACTCGCTGGATTGCGTCATCTACCACGACTTGGACATTTCATGACCAAGGACAGAGAGACTGTATCTGTAAGCATCTACACCTTATTACTATTAATTTTACTAGTATACCTGCATTGAGCTCTACTGGTACTACCAACAGAAACAATATGAAAAAGAAATCTGTGTAATTCAATCACACGCATACTTTCACAGGTATGCAGCCTCCTTTGAAGTTAAATACCAGGACTCCCCTGTAGTCGGTTAGAACTGAAGAAGCCTCTTGGATGAGAGGAGAAACATCTTCAAAAAACCTACTATGTCCTGTTGCTCTTGAAGTAACACATTTTGGTATGAAAAAGAAAATAATTATGCCAGAGAAGGAACATCTTTTTTTTAAATTTCTCTTTCATAACAGCTCTGAGATTTGTAAAATCTGGCGATAGTGTTATTGATCCAGTATAACATCTTTTCTCCCCCATCGTCCAAGTTTATATCATGTCAAAGAAGTTATGTTGAGCAATGGGCTGTGGTATCAGACAAGAGAGGCTACAGTTTTTTTTTTTTATTTTTTTTTTTACTTACAATTTTGAGACCAATACTATATATAATGTAACGTCTTGAACTATATATATATGTATATATATTGAGCAGTGGTGGCCTAGTGGTTAACAGACCAGTCTTGGCTCCATAAGGTTCTAGGTTTAATCCACCTACTGCCAAGTTAACACTGACGTGCGCACTCCTACACACTGCTCCCCAAACACTCAAAGCTGCCTTCTGTTTACTTTGACGATGGGTTAAATGCAGTGGTCATATTCTGTTGTGTGCAGTGGTGTGAATCACAATGTCACAATGACAAGGGGTTTGCTTTCCTTTCCTTTCCTTTCCTAAACACCTTGTAGTGCTGAATAAATACAGGTAAAGCAAGGGTAATAGGAAATGTAATCAGCAAATAAAATTAACAATTTGAAAATCCAAGTTTTGACAATACTGCAGCAATGAATGGTTAACACAATAAATGGATAAATGGTCAACGCAAAGAAACATATTATTTTCCTTTCGTCTTGTCCCTTTTGTCAGGGGTTGCCTCAGTGGGTCAACTATTTCCCCCTGTCCTCTGTATCCCCAACTTGAACTCCAACTAGCTACATGTCCTCTCACATCCATAAATCTCCCCTTTGGCCTTCCTATTTATCTCCTACCTGGTAGTTCCATCTTGAGCATTCTACCAATATAACCACTTTCCCCTCCTCTGCACATGTCTAACGATATTAATTTAGCTTCTATATCTTTTTCTCCAAATCTTCTGTCTGCGTTGCGATCAAAACACAGGAACACATAAATAATTATTGTTATTATTGGAAGGTATGACACAACTCACAAGCGGATATCCCACAATGTAGACACTTGTTTTTTTCACTGATCAATGTGTTTGTTTCATGGTTTGTGTATCACAAATGTAAAAAAAAAACACAAATAAACATTCAAATGGTGGCTTACTAGTGGAATCATTTTTGAGTTCATATCAGAGTAAGGATATGCATGTGCTCCCATGATAGTTATAGAGCTCTTTAATCAATCATCACTGTCTATGGTCTCTGTCAATCACCTTGAGTAGAAATACTTACAGTGTACTTGTATGTGTATATAACACACTGGCTACATATCAGTATCAGCAGCTGCAAGTAAACTGCTGGCACTAATATAATGAGCTGTTGCAAGAAAAGAATCATTAAGAAGAGGTCACTGGTGGTCATTAAGATTCATCTTCTTTGTTCTCATACAGCATGTCAGCTCATAAACACACACAGCAATGTGTGGAGGAGCTGATGGAGATGAATGAGGGTACTAACTGTGTCTAATTAGCAGCTAGCTAAAATATGCTGTGTTCACAGAAGTGAATCAAACATTGTGTACTCACTAGAGCCAAGCGCAGCTGCCATTATTGTTTACGTATGCTTGTTCATGTAGTTAATTTTCCGCTGTGTCCTCTTTGGGGCAGCGTACCCCATTAGGGTCGTGATGAACGTACGACCAAAATTGGTAGCAGGCCTTGGACATGTGATTCACTTCTCAGGGATGGTTACTGCTGTGTTGTCTGTTTTTTTCTTACCCCAGGTGCAGAAGCCAGACCACCATTGAAATGGCTAGTACATCTCTGGGTCTAACCTTAGCCACCAGATTAGCTGGCTCGTTCACCTATGTTGAAATCAAAGTCAACTTAATTGTCAAATATACCACATATCCAGGACAAGGAAAAGAGATTAATTGATGGACATTTTATGTGCAACCAAATACACTCAGCAGTCAAGTCTATAATTCGGAATTTACTGGTAATAAATAATACACTGTAAAACTGAACATTAAAGAAGTCTTGTATGATTACCATAGTAAATAGTATTGTAATTAAATAGGAAAGATCAGATTGGTCTTTGAGTCTAAGCAACTGGAGCACTTTTGTGTTTGTGTGTTCTTTCAAAAGTTGGTGCATCTCATAATAGGATGTGTAAATAAATGATAAACAATCACTCTGGTAAATCAGGTGTCTTTGGTCAAATATTGTGCACAGAGCAGATGAGTGGTGTGTTAGAAATCATGTAAGTTATATCAGATTTTGTAATACAGGGCAGGTCATCGACATACATTGGAATTCTGTTCCAGAAGTGCAGGAACTAGATTATCATTTGGAACCTAGTTGCTGTACACAGTACTGTAGAATGTCACTCACTTATGCTAACACAATTGTGTCAATACAATCAAGGACAGAGGCTCAAAAAAAAAAAGGAGGAAAGAAAAGGAAACAAAATCTCACATCTGTCAACTTATAACAATGCCATAAAATATGTGTGTGTTTGTGTATGGGCATATTTGGGGGTTCCCCTAACAAAAAATATTTATTGGGGAACCATATTTTTTGATTATCTGAAATTGGGCCACAGCAGAGAAAGTTTGAAACAGTATTTTCCATGCTCTACTATTATTTAATGAATCTAGTGGTGTTGAGGTACAGAACAAATTATAAAGAACATTACATGCTTGAGCTTTTGAAATCAATAACCAGTGTTCTTACATTTTGTTACTTCTTGCTGATTTTTTTCCCCCTTTTTTCTGTCACAAAGACAGAATAAATGCACTTCTTTTAGTCTGAAAGTCAAAAAGTCAGACGATGAGGAAAAAATATATATATTACGTTCGAAAAGCTTTGTGCTGACATGGTAGAAAAAGTGTTCAACTTAAGAAACATCCTCAGGGAGAGTTTCAACATATACCTGATAATTACTTACCTTCAGCAGCATGGCATCAGCGCAGCGGGCAATACCTCCAACGTGGCAATCGTGTTAAATATTTAGAGAAAGAAAAGGGGATAAAAGGTAAAAGGCAGTCAAAGGTAAATACACACAAAGACCCAACGGATTTGTCTTCTTTGTAGTTTTATATACTGTATGCAGTATATTATTTCATGTATGTATTTAATACCTAGGCCATATCTCTTCTATATTTTGCATTTTGAAGATATCCAACAACCATGCTCTGGGTTGGCATCTATACCCTGCATTCCTGCAGAAAATACTGGCTTTTTTAAGGAACCTCGCCTTCAAACACAGTAACAAAGGAGTTAAACCCTTATTTAGTGGCACATGTCATGTATAACACAGCATTGATGAGGATTCTACAAACACCATTCTACAGAGACAGCCCTAAGTAGAGATTCAAGTGTCAAAGAATGTCAGCTGACCCTGGGGAATACACTTGACTGATCTTGCTAGATTTGACAGCTGTATTTGACATGGTTGACCAAAGCCAATTATGAAAAGGCCCGCAGAATAATGTTGGAAAATACTTTTCTGCTACAAAAGCGTTTACCTTCAATCTCTCAGATAGAAACCTCTGTTGTTTGCTGTAGTTAAATCGTTAAACGTCTCAAGTCTTTGGATAATCCTGTGAGGTACCTCACAGTTCTGGGATAGGTACATAAATGTATTATGTATATATTTGAAGTGTGTTAGACCTTTGTAACGTATTGCCTACAACTTGTATAATGTTTGAGTGGTTCTTACAAACGTAAAGAATATTTACAGTGCCGAATATGATGTCTAAATAAATATAGTTGAGTTGATAAAGAATACATTGTATATATTACACCTTAAAATTCCCTTGAACTATTTAAGGTGCCTGTGTGGTAAGTTCTATAAATAAAACTAGGACTAACTCAAAACTAAATGTTGTTACATTGTTAGGAAAATCTGTATCGAATAAATAGCTCTTCGTATTACTAAGTGTTCTTGAAGTGGGTTTCAGTTTCGAAATGGTAAATGAGTCCTGGTGTTTGGAGTCTCTGAAATTAAAGCCGTGATAAAAGAAAGATTTTTTTTTTCACCCACAAAGGAGCATCTAAACTGTGTTAGTTAAACTAATTTGGCAGACACACTTCAGTAACCTTGATATATTACAACCGTACGATTTCAGACATTATTGCAAATATTGTATATAAGGACCTACAGCTATCAGAGAATGCAATCAAAACTCCATGAGATTATTTCACCTGGAGATGATAATTCATCCCATAATGCATTTTTGTTTCACCCTCAGATTCAAAGCCCTTTATAGTTCTGCTGCTGGCTCTCTCACTCTCTCGCTCTCGCACTTACGCACAAACTATGGCCTAAGATCACTAGGTTAGAATCTGTCAGTGCCCCCTAGGACTCATTAAAAAACTCAAAATATAACCAGAAGACACTGGCACTTCTTAGAGATTTGTCTTTGAGAAAAAAAAGGAGATTTCTATTTTATACATGGTAAGCATTTAGGTTTATTGTGTGTTTAATAATCTTTTTTATTCCTACTTTTATGCTGTAGCTATTTTGCCAATGCTTTTATATGACTTTCTGCATAGTATTCCACTTTTATGGTATTAAATTGTTAAAGACATTGTGCGGTGCTGTTTTATGAACACACTAACTTTTGGACCGGTGGATCACTATCTAGTAAAACTAAAACACTATCTAACACACATTCACAACCAAACAAAGAAATACACTAGTAATCCAAATGCCAATGATGTCTAAAAATGCACATCCCACATCTATTGCTGGGTCGCAGGGGCAGGAGTCTCCACGACTGTCACCCAAATCACACTGGGCTTACTTTCCTCTTGGCGGTAAGCCCAAGGAAAATATACCTATTAAATAAACATAATCCTCACCCTATGTCTTGTCTCGTGTCTTACACCTCTCATTTTTTACACCGGTTCTGGAACATTTTCTCAGTTTGAAAGCGATGGTACAATTTTACAAAAAACGCCAACGTGGCTTTCCGTCTGTGCTCATGAAACTGGACCGCAATAGTCACATTTTTATTTTCTTCAGTCTGGTTGTCTGTCGTGGTCAACCCAAGATGTGAAACAAAAGGTAGGTAAGGTGAATGTAAACAAAGTTAATGTCAGTTATAATGGAATAGTGAACCCTAAAAGAAAACGATCAATAAGTGGCAAAAACAGATGAAGAAGAGCCAAGACTTCAGTACCACAATAGAGTGTGCTGTGGCTGGGATAAGTTTAAATAACCAGAGCAATACATGGACATAATTGCTGGAGACTGAAATGGTCTGGAAATGTGTCAATGAGAAGCAGGAGTTTTATGGAGTGGTAGATGAAGCATGGATGGCTGTCAGATGCACAAGAGTGATCAGCCACGACGAAGCTAGGAGAAGCATGTCGCCTACACACATGTACATACACACCACCACACCCAAGCCACAAATAGGAATACTGAGATATGGCCAATAATTCCGTTCTCTTTTTGAGTCTTCTCTTTCACTGGAGCTCTCTGTTTGGGAATTCTCCACTTCCAGATATGAGCTGTAATTTAGTTATAAACTTTTTTGGAAGGCCTGAGAAAAGTGCATTGCAGTAGTCCAGTCTACTGGAAACAAATGCATGCACAAGTTTTTCGGCATCATGTTGACTAATGAAGTTGCGAATTTTGGCTATGTTCCTAAGGTGAAAGTATGCTGTTTTGGTAACTTTATTTATGTAACTTATATTTATTTAACTTATATTTATATAGCAGCCGATATATCGGTCCTTCGATATTATCATGCCGATATCAGTAACTGCTGTCAAGCCATGGTCTCGGCAAATACGCTGGACTTGTTCATGGGGTACGGAGTCAGTACAATTAACACTTTGACGTGCACGTGACTAATGATGTCCTTTAAAGGGACAACAACAATAATCAATGCTACAGTAAATGTCCATGGTCTGGAGTTTTTTGTGGATCGAAAACTGTAATTCTTAATGACTGCAAGGAGCTGGTCATGTGAGGGTGGGGGTCAGATTTTAACTGTTTAACACGAGCAGTTTTATGCAGCAAAGTAAAAAAAAAAAAAAAAAAAAAAAAAAAAAAAAAAAAAACAATTAAATCTGTGAAACAACATAGCAGCAGACTCAAAGAAGAGCAAAAGAGTTTCTCGAGCAGTGCTATGTCAGGACTAATCGTATTTGAAATAAGTATTTCTCGGGCATTTGCCAGTGAAACGTCGTTCGGTGTCGTCTCTCATGTCATCAACGAGAAGAGTCATGGGTGAGCAGTCTCCACAACTGCCACCCAAATCACAATACATCATTACTGTACCTTCTTGCAGGTGGTGAGAAAATGGAAGTCAACCACCATAACTGGGATTTGGACTTGCTTACAAAGTGAATGTTGGAGTTTTACACCAAAGACATTGCCTCTGGGCCAAAGAGAAGGCCTTCTTCAATCTGTTTAAAGTGAAACTTGTTACTGCTGGTTTGGACTATACCCTTCAGTAAAAAATCTAATTTAATTATCCTAATAAACCCCAAGTCCTCTACTTTCTCCCTTTTGTCCTTGTTGAACCCCTCTATTGGTATATCCCTGCTCTCCTGTGTGTCCCACTTCTTTGATTACCTGGTCCTCCCCTAATGTGTCTGTGTCTTATTTACCTGCTCGCTGTTTACATAAACCATGACCTTCCAATTTCCTGGGCCAGTTCATCTTCGTCCCCCATGGCAAGTGATCCAGAATTCCTCCATGTGGTTTCTGTAAAGCAACTCTAAAATGTGTTACCGTTGGCTCTCCCTTTTTGGACTTCTCTCCTGTGTATTGACCTGTGCTGGGAAACCAGTTTATTCCCCTGCTGCTGTCTGAACCGTTTATCAACGTCCTGATTAAGAGACAATTTAATTCAACACTGGTCGCCTTGAGTCTTTGCATTTAAGTCTTCACCTTGTGTCCCGTATTGATACAGGCAAAGTGAGATGGATCTGAGCCATTATTACTGTGATTACACACACCTGTGCTTGTACTGCTACACTATGTCAAAATGTCAGCCATGTTGCCAATGTACTCAGTTGGGAAAGAGTTTTAATTAGCAACCAGAGTCGATATCCATTACTTCCACCGAAGACTTTCACCATTGTAATTAATAAGTTAACTTGAAAAGTGTGACAGCCTAAAGTTGCTCTGAAATTAGAAAAAAAAAGTGGTTATTTATTTATTTTTGACAGGGAATAGCTAAAAAACACTGCATCAAATCAATATTTAAGTAAGCACCTGATCTTCCTCAAACACCAGGCCACTATTGCCCTACTGCATCAATTTTGGTTGGTATCAGAATTGCAAATTAAGTGTTTGGACACTATCAGTCTATCAATTAATTGTTAAAAGGTAATAACAGACATCCGTATAGTAATTTAATTGCTAACAAAGTAAATGGTTTTGCTTTGCAACATTAGAAAAAAGAACATCATACTGAACGGAAAGTGAAATGCGGGGAAAATGAATAAGAAAAAAAGCAGTAACTAAAAAATGCAGTGTGTAGTTGTGCAGATTTTCCACTATTTTTCCACCCATGATTCTTTTTCAATACTCCATATGATGAATGAACAATGCATACCAGAAAAGTCTATACAATGCTGGAAACACGGGAAGACCTGGAGCTCTAGTTAAGGCTCCTTTGATTACCGTAATATCCAGACTATAAGCCGCATATGTCCACGTTGGGACATGAGATATTGCTTTTCTTTTTTGCATTTTCCTTGCTGAGGGTCAGTTTACCACACCACCTGTTTCACTCGGATCGAGCGCCCCTGGCAGCCATTAGAAAAAATGCATACATTAGCTGCATCTATGCATAAGCCGCAGGGTTGAAATTGTGTGACAAAAGTTGTGGCTTATAGCCACACTTTGAGTGTTCTTGTCATTTCTTGTTGTGATCAATCAAGAGATTAACCATTTACCACACTCTCTCCATAGCACCAGTATCTCAGCAGCATGACACTGGTCAAAACCAAATCATCTAAGTGCAGATTGTTAAAATGACTGCATTGGTCAAATTCTGTTCTGGGTTCTAGTCACTACAAATTGTTTTTACAATCATTATTTCCATCATATTTCTACAATGCTCTCCACAACTGTCATCTCCAATTCCATATATTGAGCACTATATTGTATTGATGCTTACAACCTAATGCTTAAATGACTTTATTTGTGTGCTGCATAAAAGGAAGTGACACTAATTAACAATTGGTATCCTCAGCAATTATACAAATATATAATAATTATAAGAAATGAGAGATATACTTGTATTTCAAGATGCTAATCACTGGGTGAGAATAATGTAGGTAATGAGTCAGATAGTTTAACTATGTAGATAGTAAGATATCCAGTTTATATAGGTGAATGTATTTAGAGATTTTAATCTAGGTAGATCACTCCAGCCTGGTCATTTGAGAAGTAGCTCAAAGAAAAAAAAGTGTGGGCACCCCTGAATTACCACAATCTGTGATGGGTACATTATTTTTCTGATTCTGTTGGAAGAACTTTCCGAGGAAACTGCGGCGTTTGTAAAACTCAGTGTTTTGTGTATTCTATTTGTATATGGTATATACTTTATACATATTCATTTGTTCCCATCCTCTTCCATCTGTCACTGTTCTGCCAGATGTTGCCCATTTGGCATTTCCATCAAGCCTGTGAAATTATATATATATGTATATATATATATATATATATATATATATATTGGCATTTCCATCAAGCCTGTGAAATTATATATATATGTATATATATATATATATATATATATATATATATAGGGGTGTGATCCGATTCAGGAATGATTCATAAAATATCAATCAATTACAGGTTGATCTGATTCAGTACATTTCGATTCAATAAAAAAACTGAGACGAAAGAGACGAGGCTGCAAAGCTGAACGAAGGATTCAGCAAAAGAAACGGAGGTACAGACCATTCATTCCGTCCAATATCATGGGAAATGTCCGCTCCTTCCTAAATAAGACGGATGAGCTCTCGGTGCTAACCCAGCATCAGAGGGACTTTCGGGAGTGCAGCCCTATGTGGTTCACCAAGACCTGGCTGATGGAAAGAACGCCGGACTCAGCTGTTTCCCTTGAGAGCTTTAAAATGGTTTGGGTAGACTAGAATGTGGCAGGAAAGAAGAAAGGTGGAGGACTATCAATGTATATTAATGAGAGATGGTGCAACCCCGCTCACGTCTCCATCAAAGAACAAGTCTGCACGTACATTGAGTTTGTCGCAGTGGGTATCTGCCCTTATTACATCCCTACGGAGTTCTCACATGTGATTGTGTATACAGTCTACATCACATCGTCAACTGACGCAGCTGCTGCATGTGACCTGCTCCACAACTCAGTGTCCAAGCTACAGACATTAAACCCACAGTGTCTCCTGCTCATCAGCAGAGACTTTAACCATGCCTCGCTTTCCTTCAACTTGCCCACGTTTACTCAGTATGTGAAGTATCTCGCCAGAGAGAACAAGACGCTTGATCTTCTATGTGCAAATGTAGAAGATGCATACAGCTCCGCCCCCCTGGCCCCATTTGGCCTCTCTGATCACAACCTGGTCCATCTGTGCCCTCAATACACACCCGTGGTGAGAAGACAGCCTGGGCAAAAGAGAAGTTTGATGATGTGGAATAAGGAGGCCTATGAGAAGCTGTGAGACTGTTTCCAGACAACTGACTGGGAGACAGTCCACAGCGCCCATGACATGACATCGATGGCCTCACGGACTGTGTCACCAAATACATGAACTTCTGCGTGGAGAGCATCGTACCAACCCACAGAGTGCGATGCTTCGCCAACACCAAGCTATGGGTGACCCCTTAGCTTCAAGATCTGCTGAACAAGAAAAAGAGAGTGTTTTTTGTTAGAGAACAGAGAGGAACTTAAAAGAGTCCAGTGGGAACTCAAACAGGAGATCAGGAAGACCAAGGGGAATTACAAGAGGAAGCTGAAAGAAGAGGTGGGACAGAGCAAGACACAAGTGTGGAATGGCCTGAAGAAAATTTCAGGTCGTGGTATGAGTGGAGTTGGCCATAGCTCCCAGGGTGACCAGAGGTGGGCCAATGAATGTGTTCTTCAACAGATTTGATGAGAGGCCCACACCCTCTCCATCACTACCTCCCCCTCTTTACACGTCAACATGTCACCAATTACCACAGCCGCCATTCCCCAAGTTTCTTCACCTCCACACCATCTCTCACCTTCTGCCATAGCTTCCATCCCTCAAGTTACTCTACCTCCACTCCTCTCACATCTCTCGCCCATATCCATCCCCTGACAGCCTCCAAACCCCCCGCTGTCCACCCCCCACAACAATCCCTTCTCTGTGACAACAGAGGTGAGGAGGGTACTGAGTCAACTAAAAACCAGGAAAGCTGCAGGACCAGACAGAATCAGCCCTTGAATGCTCGGGAAGTGTGCCGAACAACTCTGTGATGTGGTCACATACATCTTTAACCTGAGTCTCAGCCTGGTAAAGGTTCCGGTCTTGTGAATGACCTTGTGTGGTTCCAGTTCCTAAGACATTGTACACAGGTCAATCACTACAGACCTGTTGCCTTGACCTCCCACCTGATGAAGACCAAGGAGAGACTGATCCTCAGCCACTTGCAAAAGGTGGTGAGCTCTGTGATGAACCCACTGCACTTTGCCTACAGGCAAAACATCGTAGTAGATGAAGCTGTTATCTACCTGCTGCATCGGCACTGACTCACCTGGAGACTGTCGGGAGCGCTGTGAGAGTCATGTTCTTTGACTTCTCCAGTGCATTCAACACACTCCAAAAGAGCTGGAGGATGCAGGAACAGGGGGACAACTGGCCGCTTAGACCACCGACTACCTCACCAACAGGCCACAGTATGTGAGACTACGGGATTGTAGGTCCGAGGTGGTGAGCTGTACCACAGGGACACCCCAGGGACATTACTTTTTTGTTCATTTCTGTTCTCCTTTTACACATTGGATTTCACCTACAACTCCAGCAGCTGTCACCTCCAGAAATTCTCCAATGACTTAGCCATTGTGTGCTGTGTGTCTGACGAGGATGAGCTGAAGTACAAGTAAGACATTAGAGACTTTGTGGACGGGTGTAAGAGCAACATCCTAAGCTTGAACACCAGTAAAACAAGGGAAAAGCTGATCGAACCCTGGAAAAAGTGAGCATCCAGGGCTTGGACATGGTTTAAGTGGTTGTACACCTCAACAATAAACTGACCTGGTCCACTCACACCAATGCCCTCTACAAGAAGAGGCGGAGCCGCCTCCACCTCCTGAGGAGACTGAGGTCCTTTTGGAGAGTGCGGGCTTCTCCTTCGGACTTTTTATGACTCTGTGGTGGCTACTCTGCAATTGTTTGCTGGGGTTTGAGGAGCGCTGACAGGAACAGGAAAATAATTAATATACTGTTCATGAGAGCTAGCTCTGTCCTGGGCTGCTCATTGGACTGAAAGAGGTGGGAAAGCTCAGGCACCCACAGCACAGAAAAGGAGTGCTAACATTTTGTAGGTCTTTCATTCCTGCATAAAAACAACTTATGCGTATTGTGTTGTCATGAATTTTTTTTTTCACACTGTTAATTAAATTTTTCTTTATTTTTTCTGCTTAACTATCATATTGGTTTATATATATATATATATACATATATACATATATAGTCTCTCTTTTGAATCGTTTGGACAACATTTGTCTTTTTTTTTCAAGAAGGATGGAAAGATAAAGAAAAGCAATGCAATTGGCTGACTCCATAGAGCGACAATCAAATACACTGGAGGTCCAACAAACCAGTCACCTGGAGAGACGGCAGAGTGGGACTGATGACTGGGTGACGATGACAGTGATGCTTGCATGGCAGGAACGGCCTGTAGCCAGAGGAGCGGACAGAATAAAATATAATTTTTTTTCCAACCACAGTTTGGCAATAACTCGGCAAAGTCCAAAACAATAGCGGATTCTATCGCCCGTTATATTACAAAACAATGTCCTGTGTGACAATCTGGTTACAGGAGTGCTGTCTACAGCTTTCTAAAACTGTAGGCATGTATTTCACTAAAATAAGTAGAGAGTCACCTGATCCTGATATACTTGTTAATGGATATAACATGTCAGTCAGTATAAATATCTTGGGTTAATATTAGATTCACAGCTCTCCTTTGCCATATTGACAAATTTTGACAAAAGTTAATTCTTGCAAATGTTGGATATCCTGGCAGGAATGGTAGAAAGACACACACGGAGCTCTTCCTCAACACACTCTCAGTCTCTCTCTGTTTTTAGTTTTTATCGCAGTTATGTGAGCGAGAAGCTCAGCATACCAACATTCCACTATAAACAATGTGATTGAAAAATTGTAAATATATATCCACCTCTACACACACATTGCTTCCTTATAAATGTGTTCATTTGTCTTATATGTCTTTGAAAATTTTTGATTATTTACTGCAGCAGAATTCTTGAGGATAACGGAGAAGTTAGATAAATCAATGGTGTCATTTGGTCAACAGTAATACCAAAATTACAATACAACAGCTCACTCTTTATAAACAAGGAGTCTGTGAGTTGGGGAGTTGTTTTTTCTTTTGTGGACCACTCATACTAGAGCCCTATATGGGTTAAAATTTTGTCTAGGCGCCTGTTCCGCATTTGCAATTTCCCTTCTCAGAAACATCTCCATCACTGTCCCCTGCTCATCTTGTTGTGACTTGCTTTTACAGTCACTGCCGTGTGTAGCATGGTCACCTCTGCTGCCACCCGCTGGCATAGAATAGTATTACATATTTGCTACACTTACTTAACAGTGCGGACACCCAACATTAGTCAATTAGGTAATATTAGCTCATTTCCCGAGGCAAACCTAACGATCTCTCAAGGCACACTAGTGTGCAGCGGCACACTGGTTGAAATCACTGATGCATTGTGTGCTTCTTGCCTTTTTACATCATGTCCAGGGGACTACAGATGAAACTAGCCTTTGGCTAATTCTTACTTTCTTACTTATTTAACCATGTGTAACCATATGTTTATGAAATTGTATTTTCCCCTTTTAAATAAACTAAAGTAAAACTGGAATAGCGGTGTTGCAAATAGTTAGTAAATCGAACTGAACCGAATCGCATCAAACTGTATCGATCTTTTTATATATATATATATATATATTTATATATATATATATATATACACACACACACACCACCCAATCGATGTGGGTGTGGGCTCTTCTGATCATATTGACATGACGTTAGATGCAACCTCAAAACTCTAATGGTTTAAAAACAATCTAATTGCCCAGTGAATGCAATACTGATTAAGTATTGGTATTTTTTATGGTATGGTATTTTTTTAACAGTTTTTTTTTTTTTTTTTTTTTCACATGGGACAGCAAAAAGTTCCTATGAGTAAAAAAGTAAAAATAGAGCTCAATCTAAAGTACTGCATACAACCAGCACATGTATAACGTAATGCTATATACTTGCCAATTAGTTGACTTGGTTTTTAGATGCTGATGTAACCACAAAACATTAATTAAGATGTGTTACTTTAGATATTACTTTTATTGTTTTATTTTTGTTTGTTTTGTTTTGTTTTTTTTGTTTACCTAATGTGGTAACCTGGCTAATATGAAAATAAGGATTTGGATAAAAAAAAAAGATGTTTTTTTGATTTATGCCATTTTGTGTCCAGTTTCCATAACAACCATTTATTTCAGATTGCCGTTGTTTTAGAGTTGTTATGCTTTCAGTATTTATGAGGTTCCTGAACTGTGTTATAACCATTAAAACCGCTTCAGCACTAATTGTCACCTTCAATTTATTGGGCAAACTAAGGCCCGTTGGCAGGGTGCCGCCAGTTTGGCTTCTTAATCCAGCCTGCCAAACTGGTCAAAATTATACTGTTTATTTAGATTATCATTAACTAATAGTTACTGCCTGAGAATGCTAAATTTAATTTTGTTGTATCCTGTACAATGACAATAAAGCTTCTTCTTGTTGTTAATTACCCTTTTCCCTATGAGGCCAACATTTCCCCAATACATAGTCTAGAAGAGGCTAAAAAACATTTGAGCATATTTGCCTTTGCAGTATTTTTAGCCTGATACTTAACTCATCACCAATCTTAGTGTAAACCTTAGTGTAAAAGGTCAATGGTAAATACATCTGTAAGCAATATAAAACATGAAATAAATCTCAGATACCCCAGTACGAAATAGTGGTAGAACTTGTATTGAGCCATTTAACAGAGATGTAATTCAATACTTCACAGCAGCAAATTAATGTTAGCTTATTATGTGGACTATTACATGGAACTATACTATTTTTTCAATGTCATCTACGAGGCAATTAAGGTGTTATGTATTTTTTTTTTTTTGCAACCATTATTAGCAGCAATTATTATATGGAACTATACTTTTTTTTTTTTTCAATGTCATCTACGAGGCACTTAAGCTGTTATGTTCATTTTTGTTAGCAAACTATACGTACATATGTATGTAGTTGATGTAAAATTTTGATGGGTTGGTTTGTGTCCAAGGGATTGGTGATGGATTTTGCAGCTAAGAAAAAATCATCTTCTTTGATTTAAGTTATTTTCTCAGTGACTGCCTTAGCTCATTAGCCACATTTGTCAGACGGTTGCACAGAAACACTCGGAGGCAGGTGTTCCCCCTGTCAGCTGTTTGACATGTTCCCACCAGTGGGAATGGCAAGCTTTGTTTCCATAGTGACACTGAACCAAACCAAAGAAGTACAGTACAGTGCAGTACACAACACTGATCAATTTTACAATACACGACACTGATCAAAGGTGTTAAAACATAATTAGTGTGATAATCAGACAAAGAATTACAACAGCGGTTGTCTTAACAGTATGAAAAAACCCATCACATCCGTATAATCCAAAACACCTCCGGTCTGAGTTTGCATACAATTGCAAATTTTACCTAATCTGAAATGTTTTCATTTCTAACATAGAAGAAGAAGAAGAAGAAAAAAAAAAAAATATATATATATATATATATATGTTTACACAGTAAATCAACTTC
>JAFBJS010010262.1:4557-41259 GCA_016785265.1 Paraplagusia blochii | reverse complement strand
CATGTGTTGCAATGACAATAAACCTTCCTTGAATCCTTGAATCCTTGAATCCTTTAAAGGCTTTTTTCTAAAACTACCAAAACTTCCCTATAATCCAGGCTATTCTGCTTTGTTCTGTCACTTTCCCGTCTCTTCCTTGCAAATCTCTTTCTCTGAACATTCACTGAACACAATAACATGTGTGCAGTATTTAAGGGTTTTATTTTGACATAATGCAAAGTTGGGAGAGTTGTTCTTAAAGTAAATTTGTGGTCATTATAGTCGCCTGTTGTCAGCAGAATTGTATATCTCATGAAAATTTATATAATCCCATGTAATAATAAAAAAATACAAATTGTGGTCGTTTGCTGGTGCAACTCATACAACAAAGAAATATCAGTATGTCTTTTTTTCATTATGCATTATACATCATTTTGGATATATAGAATTTTAATAAACCCCCAGGAGTATCCTTCAGAAAATTATGGATAGTGCAGAGCGACTGAAAGGCTCCTGTTGCCCCCAGTGCCACCATTGACTTGTTATTAATTATTATTATTACTGACAGATAGATAGAAAGAGACTTATATAGACAGACACACAGACAGATGGATAGATGGACATAATTCTTGGTGACACGTTTCTTTCCACCTCAGTTTTTCATTTTGTACATTAATGTAAATCAGTTGGTGGCTAGGGACCACAAAGTTCACGCCATCGATCTATCTACATACACTACATTGTGACTGTGTAAAAATTAAGGGTAATTATGTTAATTATGAATTTGATCTGGTTTGAGAAAAAAAAAAATATAGACACATACTGCTTGCAGTGATTAGAAAGGGGGAGCATCAAAGAAGAAGTATCACTGACTGGTATGGAAGCTGCTCGGTCAGGGATAGAAAAGCTCAGCCTGGAGTGATAAACTGTGGAGAATGTACATGCAGAACTACTCTTTCCCGTCTGCAGGACAGCTACACCTAGCAGTGTAGGAACAGAGCCCTTAAAATCATGAAGGGCAAACACCACTCTGAAAATGGACTGTTCCCACTTTAAACACACTTTTGGTCTCCTATTTGGTAGCAGCTGTATTCTTAGCTCTCCTCTGTTACAAATGTTTTAAAATTGCATTCTGCTTGTTTTTCTTTTATATATTGTTTATATTTTCTTTCGCTGTCATTGCCTGCAGTGTGATAAATAAAGATTTTTGAGCTGGAAGACTAGACAAGAAGAGATCTCTGTGGCCTGACATTAATGAAGAATGTTATGATGCACAATAAAAAGTGTGATGTTTTCATTGGTAAAAAAAATAAATAAAAATAAAGCAGAAGTGCAGAGAGTTGCTTTCCATATGACAATTATTAAATAAATAATGTCTGTCCATGTTCGTGTAAATCAGCATAACCTGTCAGTCCTTTTTTGTCTAATTCGAGTATGAAGTCAATCTAAATAAATGACTAATTATCATTTATTTATATATTTCTTTTAAAGATTATTTAAAATTTAAAGCCTTCTCATCAAAAACCCATTCTGTTTTTGTCTGTCTCATCACAAAATAAACATCTGTCTAGACCAGACCTGGGCAAACTAAGTCCCTGGGGCCGGATGTGGCCCGTTTGGCATTTTAATCCGGCCCGCCAAACTTGTCCAAATTATGCTGTTAATTTATATTATCATTATCCTTTTCCCTCTTCCCTGCAAAGCCAGCATTTCCCCAATAGATGGTCTCCAAGAGGCTCAAAGCATTTTGCCTTCATTCAATACTTTACTGATTATTTATCTTAGTTCACGCAAAATACTCAATCTTTCTAATCCTGACCTTTCCCATGACTCTAAATTTTAGTACCACCTGTGGTCAAAATAATTACCCAGGCCTGGTCTAGACACAGACCCAAATTATAAGCCCAACTATTTTTCAACAAGATAATACAAGTGTATGTTTGATAGTATTTAGAGTGCAGCATCTTTCTTTTTAAGAATGATTGACTGTGTTGTTGGATAGATTGTCACATAACAGTGATAAACCATACAATCCAAACTATCCAATAAAGATTTAAAAAAAATATTTTCATTACCGTCAATTTTAAAGTGCCATGCACTTCACATGCAGAGCTGGGTAGCGTAGACAACTTTTGTCTACCGATACTCTAAAAGTAAAAGTACTGTTACCATAGAGAAATAATTCTCAAGGCCAGGTGAAAGTAGTCATCCAAAAGATTACTTCAGTAAGATTAGACAAAAAGCACTGAGTAACTGTTGAGAAACATTTATTTTTTATGTGCATTTAATCACATTAAAATGGGGCAGTTGGTGGCCTAAGTGCCCCATTTTACTGGGGCAGTTGGTGGCTTGGGTCACTAAGGCCTCCAGTTTGAATCCCCCTAGCGCCAAGTTACCGCTGCGATGCCCTGAGGCATAATTTTCCGATACTCTAAGGGATTAATAGAGTTCTATTATAATTGTTAAGTAAATAAAGTCCTAAAATAAAAAAATTAAAATCCATTGAATGAAAGTTTAGATAAAAAAATTATATTTAAAGAATCATTTTATTATTTTGTGATATGTATCACATTATAAAGTGATAAGATTACCATTAAGTAATGACGCCATAATCCAGGGCATGATCCAATCCTAGTTAAGGAGGTCGGTCCCTTCCAGTGAACTCACCACCTGGAGCAAGATTCACTGGGGGGCTGCACCACACTCTGATTTGGGATGTGGTCGTGGAGAATGCTACTTTCGCAAGCTGGTACTAGATAATGAATATGGATGCATCTGTGTAAGGAATAGTCCCAAATTCAGTAAAAAAAAAGTGAACAGTTTAAATAAACAACACATTTCTTCAGTTTCGATGTTAAGTCTGTAAATCTGTTTTGACCCAGACAGAAGACACTGCATAATAAAGTTGTTTCTGTTGGCCTCTGTTGGCTACCCATGCCCACTGAGCATGGCACTTTCCCCACTTGCAACTCCCCGGGCACTCAAAGCTGCCCATATTTCTCTTTGTTGATGGGTTAAATGCAGCGGCCACATTTTTTTGTGTGAGTCACAATGTCACAATGACAAGGAATTTCCTTTACTCATTTTTCTGCCATGCCTCGTTATTAATATTCAAGGTGTATTAAAACCATGGAAATAAGCTATGGAAGAATCAATACATCAACACATTTACATACAGGCTACTGTACTTTTAATTTGTCAAAGCAAGACTGCATCTAATCACTAAATTCCCACTCAAAATACCAGCTTCACATTTCAAAAATATATCAGTGCTGTATAGTGTGAGCAAGATTGATTGTGCAAGAGGAAGGAAGCTTGAAGGAACAGATTTCAACACTTTTATTCCCATTTTCCTAAATAAATCCATACAGAGTGGTTAAAAAAAATGTATCTCTTTTTTTCACACCTGGAAAACATAACTTTGGTTTTTACATGTGAGACACACAAACTTATTGACTTAGGCTAGGTTTACAGTTGGTGAAAATCATGTTGTTTTTTCGGACTAAACAAAGTGGAACCAAGTAAATGAGATAAATCTCACAAAACAAAGAACAAATTGATTGGTTAAAGAAAAAGTTGAATTACCATTTTCTTTCTCACATGATTGGTTTTCATACACATTTTACCATCATATTTCTATGACATTGCCTTACCCATGACTTGTGTAAAATGTATGTTTTATCTATCTATCTATCTATCTATCTATCTATCTATCTATCTGTCTGTCTGTCTGTCTGTCTGTCTGTCTGTCTGTCTGTCTGTCTGTCTGTCTGTCCGTCTATACCAGGGGTAGGGAATCTATGGCTTGCGAGCCAGATGTGGCTCTTTTGATGACTGGATTCGGCTCTCAGCTAAATCGGGTGTTTTTTTTTAACAAATAACTAATACAGAATTTTGCTGTTAAATAAAAATACAGAAGAAAGCCATGGAATAAAACTAAAACAGATAAATAAATCAGACTCATCTGTGGCACACAGCGTAGAGCCTATCCTTTCTCTACTCCAGTGTGAGAGACGGCTCCAAATATTTCAAATTTTATTGGAATATAGTGAGTTCTGTTTTAATGAAGAAATAAATTGCACTTGTTTTTGATCAGCTCATTTGTGCACAGCGAACACTTTTAAGCTAGAGAATGGCAAGAAAAAAAGATGTCGATACTATAAAACAGATATATGGCTCTCATATGATTGGATTTTGAAATATGCGTTTTCTTGGCTCTTTTAGTCAAAAAGGTTCCCGACCTTTTTGTCTATACAGTATATCTACAGACAGGGCTGGGGGACTAAGTGATAAGGTGGCAGACAGAATGGCTTCAGCGTCTGGGACTAGTGACACCCCTGTGGCGATTCAGGTGAGAGCGGAGTTCAGCCAGGAGTCTGAGTGCAGGAGCAGGAAGAAGAGGAAGAAAGTGCGGCCCGTAGGAATGGAGGCCAAAAATGGACGTATGGAGACGGGGACTCTTAAGTATATGGCGGCTCACTCTGGCAGCAGTGATGGTGAGGTCGAAGGAAAAAGAAAACAAGGATGGTTGCACCAGAAGAGGGTTCGAAGTCTGAGGACAGCGAGGGTTTGGAGTGTGTGTCAGATGACAATGACCTACCTTCCTTGTTCCAGACCCACGTT
Source organism: Paraplagusia blochii (assembly GCA_016785265.1). Lineage (NCBI taxonomy): Eukaryota > Metazoa > Chordata > Actinopteri > Pleuronectiformes > Cynoglossidae > Paraplagusia > Paraplagusia blochii. The sequence goes on along the minus strand of JAFBJS010010262.1, from coordinate 36,657 downwards.
CAGGCATACTCTGCAGCAGTTCTAGCTTTATTCCTGAGACAGACTAAGGGATACAGGAATGTAGATTTACAGAAACATCTCCCAAATCTGGAGGGTTTTCACTAGGGGTGGTTCACAAATTTCATGGTTTGGTTCGTATCACGGTCTGTTTTTTTTTTTTATTTCGTTTTTAACACTCCAGCAATATACATACACTATATATCTGTATATGATAGCCCTATAGTTTAACACAGTATTAAAGTTTAAAAAAAAATAGTTTGTATAATATTATCATGAATTTGAATTTAAGACACATAGGGAATATAGGGGAGACAAGGCATTGACGATTTCAACATGAACATACCTTTCATTTGTTTATTTTTTCTTGAAATTAAAGTGCTGTGTTTTCAAATGTATGGCTGGGGTTCTTATCTGAACTCAAAGTGCCACTGCAATTTTTTTTACATGAAAAAACATGTTTGAAGTGCTTCCACTGGCATATGGAATGCGCATTGTTTGCTTATTGTCGCGGTTCTGACAGTGACTTTCTTACAAAGGGAATCCGAAATGTTCCCATACACCAGACTTAAAAGACGCTTGCGCATCCTCCATCTCCGGGCAGCCCTCTTCTTTCCAATTTGCCATTGTTTACACGTGACGGAGCTCTCACTCCACAGCCCTCCACTGTCCTTTTTTGTGCAAAAGTTCAGTTGTACACATTCACATCCGGGCACTAGATTATAATGCATCCCACGTAGCATAGAAACCGTGCGGTTTGCACACGACCTGAACCGTGACAAGCGACAGAACGGTTAGTTTTTTTTTTTTTTTCATGTATCGCGCCACACCTAGTTTTCACACCTTGTCCAGGCATTATATAAGACATTAGGCGGAGTCCAGACCAAGAGGTCTTCAGACTGCATAAACTGGTCGCTAAAGCGAAGAAGATGCTCCTTTCTGTTTAGTGTTGCTTCCCTTGAACATCTAGTGGCACCTGTTTTAGATGTATTTGTGTATATTTATGTGTCAGATGTATACAGTAGGTCTGGTGGAGCAAAATTTAGCCACCCACTCTGCTTACAAATATATACACAATATATTATATATATCTATATATATTGAGAGAGAGAGAGAGAGAGAGAGAGAGAGAGAGAGAGCGAGAGAGCGAGAGAAGGAGCGGGTTTCTAAAGTAATCCAGATCCTCAATACCTTCTGTATATATCTGACTAACTGTATCACTCATTCACTCACTCATGAATTGCTGCCTGTGTACTTCATAGTTTCATCTTCATCTCCTATTGGCCCATTCAATGACACCCAAAGCTGTCAGAGCTGATGCATTGACACAGCCTGCATTATGCATATACAGCATCTATGTCCTTGTTATTCTGTGCAAAATAACAAATGTGAAGCTGGTGTTTGAGCTGCTTTTGCTGAACTGACATTTCCGTGCTTTCGCTTGAATATTCTTACTGTATGCTTCATCAGGCCTTTATTTGCATTACACATAACTTATAGTCTGTATTTTAACCTTTCTACACCAAACATAGTTTTACTTTTGTGTTTTTTGGCCAGTACATTGCATCAACATTAATAAATAAAGACATAAATATCAAGATGAAGAATGGGCTATGCACACATTAGGTTTAAGGAATCTACGCCTGACTCATTGATTTTTTAAAATTGTTGTATGTGGGTGACAACCTGTGTTTGTGGCATAAATGATAGTAGTCAATAGGTAGAAGGATTTAATGTAGCATATGCTGAAGTAATTTAGGAGATGAAAAATTGAGGCTGGAACAGCAAAGGAGGTGGAGCTAACAATTTTAGACAGAACTGATGACAGTGGTTGGAGTTTGACATTTGGCATGTAATTCTAGCTGGAGGTAAGCTGACGTAGCAGACAGAGGAAAGGAAAAGTGTGTAAACACAAAACTGTATTAAACAGATGTAAATCACACATACTCGTAAAACAAAAAAACACAGCAATAGATATTCTTAGAAATTGGTGGTTAGCTCCAGGGTTTGCCTTTTGGAAAAGATTGAATCCCAGTTAGGGTGATTAGGACACATTCCGGAGCGTTCACCACCTGCAGCAAGGTTCATGAGGGTTGGTACTATGCAGTATGATTAGGATCGGGGTCTTGGGGACTGCTGTACCACAACCCAGTAACGGATAAACAGATAAAGTTGAATGGACAGTTACTACAGAATACATGGATATGATCTGGCAAGTCAAGGAAGAGGAATAATTATACAATGCTCAATGACAGAAAATATACTCCAACTGATGTGACAAGATTTTTTATGTCACATAAAAACTGATTTGTCCATGTAGATTCTCAGTCATCCAGGTCCGTCCATTTCTTTTTTCCAAAGAAATACAGTTGACAGTTTCTAACCCTAACCCTTAAAGGCATTTCACTTCAGCATAAAGGTTAATTTAGTTCTAACTGTCAGGTCTCTCTGTTCCTATTCCTGGTGTCTGCTGTGTTGGTGTAATCAGTGTCAGCATGTTCACCAGTGTCTCTGTCAATTAGTCTCGCTTGTGTCACCTCATGCCCACTGTATATAAAACCATTTCCCTTGCTTAGTCTTTGTTAAATAACATTTGTTTTAGCTTGTGTATTTTGTGCCAGTCTGTTTTGTCTTTGTCAAAGTCCTGATTTCTGGTAAGCTTGTGTTTTAGACGTGTCTGTGGGTCAGATAAATGTATGTTTAACATTGACTGACATGTTCTGAGACCTTGCCAAAAGTCTTTGCCCTCTGTCTGTAGGTTATATTCTTTTCAAATTCTGCATTTGTAACCAATCCCTGTCTGCACGACATGACATTTGACACTTATTGCAGACGATTTCTGCTTATTTCCCTCAAAATGTCCAAAGTGCTCTTAAGATACCATAGAAAAATGAAGAAGATCACCTTAACCTAACCAGATGGCTGGAAACTGGTGGTATCTCTGACGTACACAGTGGGCTCTGTGCTTCCCAGAGTCTCTCTGTAGTCTTTGGTGGCAGTTGAGAAAAGTTTTGGAATGAGCTGGATTTGGTTAGAGCACCCAGGGGAGAGAGAGTGGTGGTTGGAGCAGATTTTACTGGCCATGTTGGGGAAGGAAGCAGAGGTGATGAAGAAGTGATGGGCAGGTTTGGTGTAAGGGATAGAAACTAGAAGGACAGGCAGTGGTAGATTTTCTTTTTAAGAGAATGGAAATGGCCGTGACAAAACCCTATTTCCACATAGGATAGAGGAGCACAGGGTGACATACAAGAGTGGAGGCAGGTCCACACAGGTAGATTATATTCTGTGTAGGAGAGGGAGATAAGAGATAAAACCAATGTTGTGCAGTCAAGCTCCACCAGGCTTTTCTGGATCCACTGCCCTGTCGTCGGCAAATGTAACAACTGCCTCAAAGCATTCTAGTACTGCACTGCCTCACACAGATTCTCTCCACTTCACCTCAACCTCTCCACTGAGTTTATGGTACTCTCATACAGGACACAACCCAAATTGCTGAGGCTCTAAATGAGTGCTTTGTAGAGTAGAGTCAAGGATTTGGCACACTCTCTAACCAAACCGATTACTCACATTACTAACTCACAGACAAGGGAGTTTCCCATATCGCCAGAAAGTGGCTGCTGTTATTAATCAATTATTTATTAAGATTAATAATCTTCATTCAGCAGCAAATTACAGACCAATAAGCATCGTTCCGTTATAGCCAGGGTTATGGACAAAAATAGTTACTCAACAGCTTGACATTGCAACTATTACACTTAGTGATGGCGTAATGAGGCCTCATGAAGCTCTAAATCACTTGAGCCAAGTGGTTCGAGAAAGGGTTCATGTCTCGAAGCTTCATGTGCTCACGACACCACCTATTGGACAAGTGCATAATCACAGGACACTCTATCTGAAGCAAATAATGTGAGAAGCATTGATTTTGTTGTGTTTACAAAAAGTGTATAACCACATATTTTCTGTACATAAATTATCACGTGTATAATAGTAATTTTGAAATTCATTCTTTGTGCGTACATTTTCACTATTGCAGGTGAAACAATATTTTCTGAATGGATGGATTGGATCTGCACGGGCGCATTTAGACAGTGGATAGGGAAAGTGCTTAAATTCGACACATATTATGCTTGTGCAACTTGGATGACTCGGATGGTATCGCCGTCAGGATTTACAGGCATGGAGGAAGAGAAAAAGTAAAAAAAAAAAGAATGAGAAATAAGTAAGTATACAAAATATACATAATAAAGACAGTATGATGTGATGGCAGTGCAAACCAGAAAGTAGTGCAAGCTGAGTAAATGTAAAGTGGGTCAGCTGTTTAACATTGTTATGGCAGAGGGAAATAAGCTGTTTTTGTGTCTTTTAGTCTTGATGCACAGGGTGTGTAGCACCTGCCTGAGGGGAGGGGAGAGAAAATGAGTGAAACCAGGGTGAGTGTGTTGAGCTCTATGTTGTTTTGGCTGCACCACAAAACCAGCCACTCAACTTGTCTCGAAAAGGAGACGCGTCATAGATCAGGCTGATGACCGTTGTGTCATTTGCCAACTTCAGGAGTTTAACAGCTGGATGCATGGAGGTGCAGTCGTTTGTGTACAGAGAGGAGAGCGATGGTGACAGGACACATCCCTGGGGGGTGCCAATGCTGACAGTTCGGTTGGTGGAATATCATCTCTCCATAACATCTCCCAGTCTGACCTGCTGTTTCCTGTCTGTCCAGTAGGGGTCCTGTTATTGTCCTCTGATGGCTCAACACCAGCCAGAGCCACTGGTCTACAGTTATTCAGTCCTGTTTTGGAGTGTTTCTCGGGGGCTGGAATGATAGTAGAGCATTTAACGGGGAAGGGGACTTCACACTTCTTCAGTGAGGTTATAAAGATCTTAGTGAAGACTGTGGCCAGCTGATTGAGACAGGAGGGTGACACTCCATCCAGGCCTGATGCTTTCCTGGTCTTCTGTCTCAGGAACAGCCATCTGAGCTCCTCTTCCTACACTGTGAATGGAATGGATGGGGTTGGGGAAGAAGAAATTGCAGGTGTTGATGAGGTACTCGGAGGAGAGGGAGGAGTTGCATTGTCCCTATCGAACCAGCAGTAAAAAGGTGTTGAGGTCGTTGGCCAGGTCTTTGTTGTCATCTGTGAGGGGGCAGGGTATCCTCTAATTGGTGATGTCCCTCAAGCAAACTGAGTCATTGGCTGAAAGATTCTTTTCTAACTTCTCAGCTTTGATTTCTCAGTGTGCAGTGTGTTCCTGGCCTGCTCGTACAGGTCTTGGTCCCCGCTCCTTGGTTAGTACGCATATGTCTTCACAGAAGCTGTCACATTGACTGTCACATCATCCAAGTTGTTGTTGGCAGCTTCAAACACTTAGGTCAGTGCAGGCAAGGCATCCCTGAAGTTCTTACTTTGCCTCATTGGTCCACTTCTTCACTGTACTTGTTACAGGCTTAACGGTTTAGGTCTCTGCCTATAAGATGGGATGAGATGGACCAAGCAGTGGTCAGAGTGTCCTAGACCTGCTCTGGGGACGGTGTGGTATGCTCCTTTAATTGTAGTATGGCAGTGGTCTAGTAACCTCATACCTGTAGTCGGACTTGTCATCTTTGGTGTCAGACGGGTCTCACTTCCGCTGCTGTCACACTGGGTGGCTCTTCTCCTGGTGGCGGTGTGAGTCTGGTGCTGTGGGGGGTGTTTGGATCCTCAAAGCGAGCAGGAACATGTTGAGAGAGTCGGGCAGAGAGGGATCAGTGTGGCACTGTGAATTTCTGGTGTTGTAGTCAGTGATGCGCTTGCCTTCCCTCCACATGCTCCGAGGATTGTTGGACATGAAATGTCCCTGGATCCTCTCAGCCTATGCGGTCTTGGCTGCATATGCTAAGGCTGCTAACGCTAAGAGCAGCCACCTTGTGTAACTTATCCTTAGTCTTCTCTTTTGCTCACTCATACTTGGCATCCACCATGGCTTTCAGAGCCTAAGGGAGAAGTAATTGCTGATATCTTTTAAATTGTGACCTATACTATTAAGTATTTGCTCCATGCATGCACCCACCCCACACAGGGGACATCGTCCTCTTCCTCGCTGGCTCCATACCTATCCTACCCTCCTCACTCTCCTAAATCTCTCTCTCTTTCTCCTAAACTTTTTTGTATTATTGCTCAAGATTTACCAATAGTCCTTTGGAGATCTACTCCTGATCTACCTGTTGGGCAACCCAGTTCTAAACAGTAACATCACTTTCAAATACCACGTAAAAAAGATAAGTAAAATTGAAACTCAAATGTACGATAGTTTACAAAAATTATGTGTCCACAGATGCAGTACAACTGTTCCTAATCTCCCTAATCATACCTCATTTACATAACTGCCTTACTACCTAGTAGAGCATTGGGGAGTAGAGCATTCAGTCGCTCTACTCCCCATCTCTAGGCACATTCTCACAATTTAAAAGTTATCTGAAACCCCATCTTTTAATACAGCATTTTCATTGTAACGATCTACATTCATTAATTATGTATATATACCCTCTGTTGTTGTTTTTCTGTTGATGTTGATTGTTTTTATTACACTGTTTTCTTTTTTTATGTACTGTACGGTGTCCTTGGGTGATAGAAAGGTGCCTTAAATGAAATGTATTATTATTATTATCATTACCTGGGCCCCTACTAATGCCACTATTCTCAGTCCAGTAATATCCCTGTGCAAACAGGCCCTCCTTGATATAAAAAGACCGGTCCTTCCACCGCTGCCAAATTTTAGATAAATATAGTCTGTTCAGTTGGTATAATCTGATCTCGTTAAGAAACTGCTGCCTTATCTATAAATCTTTTTTTATTGTTATTGTAAACTATTCTTTTGTTGTGATCTATTTTTTCCTGCTTGTAAATTGTCCTGCGGTCTGCAATTGTCCTTTCATATCAAAGTTTTCTTGTCTGTAAGCCTTCTTATTGATAAATAATAGTCTGTAAACAGTGATCCTGTACCTTCTTGAGGAAGCCTGCCTGGCAATCCTGGGAGAGGATCCCCTCCTCTGTTCATCACCCTGAGGTTTTTTCTTTTTTTCCCACATTAGGGTTCTAGTAAGTTTTTCTTAAACCAATGTGAGGGTCTATAAGGACAGGGAGCCCAGTGGACACACCTGGACAAATTGTTGACAAGGAGGTGAGCCACTCCGATAGCATTTTACGAGCTTGTTAAACTAATACGGCTGTTGTTGTGTTCACACACATGCGGGGAGCGACAACCGTTATACTTTTTATTGATTTACACCCGTATTAGTTAATTCGGTATCGAAACCACCGACTAGAGGTGGATTAGTTGATGCGCATTAGTTTGTAATGTGAATGCAAACGGGGAACGACACTGGCTTCGCGTCGCAGCGAATTCCGAATTAAGTGCCAGTGTGAAAACGGCATAAGAGAAGTACTGTAGCATCCTACTCCTTGCCTTGACCCGCTATAAAAAAGGTCCCACTGCAGTGTCAATGGTGATCTTTCTTCAGCCACTGGACCGCTGGCCGCACCGTCTGCAGCCTCCTCTTGCTCAATCCATGCGATTGCTGCCTGCAGCGGTTCTTTCTCTTGATTTTTCATTTCACAAAGTAAATAGTCCTCTAGAAGAGTGATCCCCATCCCCCGGTCCGCAGCCTGGTACTGGGCCATGGGTCATTTGGTACCGGGCTAAACAGAAAGAAAAAATAATACACTAATAATAATTTGTTTGATTTATTATCTGAGTCTTAATAATGTTTTATTTTGAAAAGTGGCCGGATTCTCTCTGTCACATCTGTCTCACTTGACGCATGTCAAGTCCTCGCCACCCTAAGTCACATGATACATCCCGCTAAATTAAAGAAAGATCAACTGCTGGTAAACGTCTGTTCGAGACATCAGCTCTGACGTTTTTCTGGATCAAAGTCAAGGCAGAATACCCTGAGATCGCCACAACAGCACTGAAAACCCTGTTGCCATTTCCGACATCGCATCTGTGTGAAGCAGGGTTTTCTGCAGTGACGACAACCAAAACAAAATTACAGAACAGCCTGGACCTAAGTAGCACACTTCGGGTTTCATTGTCTCCCATAACCTCAAGATGGGACCGTCTCGTAACAGATAATTAAGCTCAGGGCTCCCATTAATTCAGTGCTGCTGTGAGTCGTGAGTATTTTATACACTTTGTCTTTGTGTTGAAGGTATGTTGTTGGACGTTACCATAGCGAACTAGAGTGTGTCGCATTGTGTTGGGGCAGAAAGGATGTTGCTCATGTCAATGTTCCGTTGTTGGTGCGATGTCACAGGGACGATGCTGATAAAGTTGCACACGATTACACAGTGGATTTACGTTCATTTTTATTTCTATAGAGAAAATACAACAGTTTTTAATGCCGATCTTATCATTTTATTTTGTTTTTATCTGCTATACCGGGCTGTGAAAATACTGTTAGACATTAAACCGGTCTGCGGTACAGAAAAGGTTGGGGACCACTGCTCTAGGAGATCAAGTACACTCATCAAATTTTATCAGGGTATTGAATTTGCATGGGTTCTCATCTCATTCGTTTTTTGCATTTTTGTTAAGGTCATATGCATAACCCTGTACCTCTCTGTGGTCTTACCTATCCGGATCAAGGAGTGCTGCCTGTTCACCAAGCCTGACCGTATGACCATCTATCTTTTTCCGCAGAGCTTCAAAGTGCTACTTAAATTCTTAGATTTCAGACGTTATGGAACTACAAGGCTACGAGGAAGTAATCCAGATTTTAATCCCACAATGTAATGGAACCTACATCCACTTCGTAGGGGAAATTAACATGTCATCTGGAAGCCCCGAAGACATAGGATCTAGGTTCGAAACCTCCCAAGTCTACTAATCTAAAGCCAATCTGACCACCACAGAGAATACTGTGGTTAGATTCTTAGGATATTGAAGTGTAAGAGTGATAACCTTAAGGTGTGTGTTTGTGTGTGTGTGAGAGTCTTGCCCTCTACGTTCCCTAAAACATGATATTCTAACATCACTGCAGACAAGCTATTCATAAATCTAATATAGTTTCACAGATGATAAATATTTAAAAAAATTGTTATTTATTGGTCAAAAGAGTATAAAGTATGATGTACTGTACTATATACCATTTTATGAGATTATTTTTCAAATGGATTTACTTTTTGTTACTCACTGCATTCACATATTTGAAAACGTACACAAGGCAAAACAAGGAAACTTTAACAACATAATTTTGACAAAAGAAACAAACAAGGCACAGAAGATGCCGGTGTGCACAAATGGTACGTGCAAGTTTGTGTAAATTTCTGTATAGCAGTTTTTGCCTCTTCTACTACTTCAGAGGGTTTTCTAGTCTTCAGATTTGGAACTCCACATAGCAAATTCTGAGACCCCTTTACCTCTGTGACACTGGTATCTAAACAAGGCACTATCCAACAACGTTGAACTCATCTGATGTGATCATGGGTACACCGTGTTGTAGCCCAGGTAACGCTGCAGCGACTGGCTCCAGAACTCCACCAATTGTTGCAGCCTCAAATATGTACTGTTCCATCTGGTCTCCACTTGCATCAGCTTCATGTTTGCCATCCCCAGATGAAGCTGCACTTGTGTAAGCTTTTTCTTAAAAGATACAGATGAGCAGGGCCATTAAATCACTGCAGCAGAAACAAGCCATTAGTGTTATGATAAATAGGATTTAGGGGATCACCTTACCTTAGCAGTAGTGCTGCTTCTTATGTTAAATGGCTTCCTTTCTTTGGCCTGGGCGCCAGAGAGCACAGGGTTGTGGTCAAGTGCCTGTCTCACGATGAGAGTAAATGTGCAAGCAATGCAAATGTCACCTTATGTCTGTAATAATGCTAAATTTAGTATCCCTTGTTAGGAGATATTAGATCAAGTACTTCCCACACAGGGGAAATTCTCTTCCTCGCTGGCTTCGTACCTATCCTACACTCTCCTAAATCCCTCCCTCTGCCTTTTATCCACACTCAACTGACCACAGCTCTCCTCCTAAAACCCAAAATTTTAATTGGATCCTGATGGGGTTTATATAGCTGTGTAACCTAGCAGCAAAATCTGAACCAAACCCAGGCAAATCTCTATACACGCTTTATGGAAACACCCCCTTCATTGCATGACACACGAAGCCTCTGCACATCTCTTAACATCATTAGTGGCAGGCACTGTCGGTGTTCTTCTTGACAATTAGAATTGTATTAACTAAGTAACTGAACAAAAACTAAAACTCACTGCCAAAAGACCAGGTAGGAACGAAGCTGAAACTGGCAGGATCAGAAAACAAGACAGAAAAAAGGCTAAACTAGAACATGATAAAACAAGCCTTATCAAAACCTAACAGGCCTTCCAGTAACAAAGAAACACCACCACGAACATGGCACGGCAAACAGCTCATAATGAAGAAGACTGAGTGAGGGAAATAGGTATATACTGTATACTGAGGGCACCAGGTGACACAAGTGTAACTAACCGGCAGAGACAGAGGTGACTGTGATCCTACTGACTACCCAGACACAGCTGGAACAGAAGACATGTTCATCTTATTTCTCCATGCAAGTGGTTAAAACAAAAATTAGTTTGATAAGAAAAAATCCCAAATAATTATTAGCTAGAGAAAACTTACAAAAAATCTGCTTCTAAGTTGTAAGCAAGCAAACAAGCAAGCAAGTAAACAAGTTGGTGCCTTTAACATTACAGCATAAATTTTCTACAAAAACACAAATAATTTCAAGGCATTTTTTTTCAAAGCCTTGTATAGTATAACAGGGTATATTGATTACAATATGGTTTAGTATCTAGAGCAGTGATTTTCAACCAGTGTGCCGCAGCACACTAGTGTGAGAGATCGTCAGGTGTGCCGCGGGAAATTATCTAATATAGCCTAATTAACCATAGTTTGGCAAATATGTAATGCATTCCAGCCGGTGGCAGCAGAGGCTTTAAATGCCTGTGAAAACAATAGCGCTATTAGAAAGAAGAAGAAGAAGGATGATTTATTTTTCATACCCCAGGGGGGAAACACACTTTTACAGTAGCTCAAGAACATATAATAGGAAAATAGTTGAAAAAATAGAAGATAATTATATATATAACATAAAAAACAAGATATGTTAAATAGAAAGGATAAGGAGAATGTACCTATAGGCAGTATGACAAACCCGTCCACGCTACACACGACAGTAACAGCAATTGACAGCAAGATGAGCAAGTGACAGTGAAGGAGAAGTTTTTGAGAAGGGAACATGCAAATGCCGAACAGGGCCCTGGACAAAAATTCGGACCCAGATGAAGGCTCTCGTATGAGTGGACAAAAGATAAACCTACTCCCGAGACTCCTTGTTTGTAATTTTGGGATTACTGTTTGCCAAATAAAACCATTGATTTATCTAATTTAGCTCCTCTGTTCTCTTCAGGAAGTTTGCTGCAGTAAATAATCAAAAAGCTTCAGACATATGAGACAAATTAAGAAAGCAATGTACGTGTGGACGTGGTTATACTGTATATTTACAATTGTTTTTATTGGGGTGTTGGTATGATTGGGATAAAAACTAAAAACAGAGAGAAATAGAGAGCTGTTTTTGAGGAAGAGCTTCATGTGTGTCTGGCTGCCATATCCACTTTGTGTTCATCAAAAGGGGCCCAGGTTCCACATTGAGTATAAATAAGTTTTCAAATTATATTAACTACATATATGTATAATAAATACTGTGTTAAAATGTTTGTTTGGTGGTGCCTCAGGATTTTGAAAACATAAAAAAATGACATTTGGATGTGCCTTAGTAATTGCAGATTTAAAACATGAATATACAAAGTGACAGCTTTGTACTGTATTTTCACATCTACATCAGAGGAGCTTGTTAATTAGGAGAATATTAATAACATAACCTTCTCTGACGTTTTGTCAAGATAGTTCCCTCCAGGACTAAACAGTGCATTTAAAAATTGTTTTGTTTTGTTAATAAATGAATAATGACCTCAGAAGCTCACACACTAACACACTAACAAACAATGTAAAGTTGCATGCATTAACATGCATGGCTACCAAACAACTACATCAATGAAAAAAATAATAATTGAACTGGTATTGGGGGATGAAATGGTGTTGATTTCCCTTTTTCTGCTTAAGGCACATGGTTTAACTAGAAAAAAAACAATAGACTAAACCATGAAAGTCTTCTCCGGGTAATTATTTCAAAAAGCAATTATTAAGTAGGCGGCAGTGGCAGCCTAGCGACTAAGGATGCAGACTTGGGTTCTCAAGGCCTCAGGTTTTAATTCTCGAGCTGCCAGATTACCACTGAGGTGCTCCAACCATTGCACCATCCTGACCGATATCACCTCCGGTGGGCACACCACCCACAGGAAGGCTCACAGTATGGAGCAGTGTGATTTAGGTGGCAGTACTGGACACTGAGATCTGGTAACATATAAGAGAATATAAGACAAAAATGAAGAAAATTATATGTTTAAGTAGTTTCCACAAAGCTCTTCTTGTTATGCAAAGATGCATGCTAAACTTTTCCACATAAAATAAAAACAAAGATACATTTAAAAAAAACCCTTAAAATATTTAATTAATGAAATATACTATCAATCAAATTAAAATGGTCAATTCCCTTGCTCTCTAATAAAAAAAAAACAACAACACATAAATATAAATAAAGAGGCTCACTAAAGGAGTCACGTTTCATATTTTGTATATGCTTTAAAAATGTATTTTCCCAAGGAACATCAGCACAATATTATGACCATCCATAATTGCAAATGGGTCTCCCAGGTGGTTTCATTTCTCCAGAAGAGATGGCTAAGGAATACGTTTCTTGGAATGCCTCATAAGAACTTCGATCAGGTCTAAATTGCAAGCCAGACATGTTTTGTTGTCTAATTGTTGCAAAAGCCACTATTACTGGTTTGCTGTATATACTCTTATAATTGTGGTTCGACTTTTGTATTACGAAAATAAAGTTGATTCTTTCTTTTGAAAAAAGGAAACAATGGGAATTAAAAAACAACAACAAAAAAACAAATTAGAGTTGGTTTTAGACCAGTGAGATTGAAGACAAAGAAAATAAAAACGGAGACAGTAAAAATTTTAGCCTCAGCTCTTCCAATTAGGTTTAGCTGTCATCCTCAGGGTGATTTATGGAGCATGCATGCTGTGACTCTTCCTCAGGAATTTCTGCAGGTGTACAAAGATTAACCCTCTTGATACTCTGCTGAATCAGTTTTCTCTGTCCTACTGCTTGAACAAATGCAATCTGCTGCTGATACTGGGACACAGCTGTGCTTGTGAAGGAGGCATTCGAACACACTGGTAGATTAGGCGGCATCAGAAGGGGGAATGGAGGAGGTGTAGATACGAGGGCAGGGGGCAGACAATAAAGGGCTACCATACAATGTCTGATATGATACTGCCACTTCAAATATCTGCCGATAATCATTATAATCAGTATACCTTTTTCTTTTCCAGAATGCTATCGGCATATTATATTTTATCCTTATTCAGCAATTATAAATGTTGTTGATTGTTGATTAGGAATAGTTTGGGGCAGTTGGTGGCCTAATGGTTAAGGAAGCAGACCTGGGTCCGCAAGGCCCCGGTTGGAATCCCCTACCGCCAAGTTACCACTGAGGTCCACTGAGCATGGCAGCGTCCCCACTCAGAGCTCCCCGGGCGCTCAAAGCTGCCCACTGTTCACTTTGGTGATGGGTTAAATCACCAGAGGTCACATTTCGTTGTGTGCAGTGGTGTGAATCACAATGTCACAATGACAAGGAGTTTGCTTTCCTTTCAACTAGTATTCATATAAAAGCTAATTTATTTATGCAAATACACATTTTTTTTAACACGTTTGTTCATAAAATCAAACAACTCAACAGAAACACAATAAACAAATAAAATGAACAAATTGAATATGATGATAAACCTTTTGTACTGGTTGGCATTAATATATATATTGTAAGGGTTATGTAGTTTATTGCAGCAGTTATAGGGTTAATGTTTCCATATGTGGGGGTGGGCGTGGTTGAAGCTGTGTGAATGTGAGAAAGTGAGAGTGTGAGAAGAGCTGCAGGGAGCAGCACTGTGATAAGAGACTCTGGAAACAAGTTCAAAGTTGCTGTAATCTTAATAAAGATCTTTAGTTCACGGAAGCGTCTGACTGGTCTGTCACCGGGGCATTACATTGGTGTCAGAACCGAAAATCGTCCCACTGCAAGAGCTGCTGTTCGTCAAGGGAGGAAGAAAGTCAAAATGCTCCCAAACACAAGCATTCGAACAAAGGTAAAGGCAGAAAACAAGGATTTTGTGCTCGACATGCCAGTTGGTGCTGACATCGCTTCGAAAAACCTTAATACACAGCGAGCAGAATGCTTTGATTCCCGCCATTCGGATACTGCGCACAGTGCGTCCCTGCTACGTAATGAATATGCTAGACGTTCGGCAATCAAAGATGGCGGCCCCCAGCAACATTGATGGCTGTCAAAGGATTGTCTGTCAAGAACAGCGGAGGTAGTGTCCAGCGCCCTCTACCTGCCGTCTGCTGGGGATGCAACCAACCTGGTCACACCCTACAAAAATGTCCGAAGGGGCAGCAGGGAAACGGGAGGGGGTCTGTGTAACCCGGGATTCACGGACACCCACAACAATCTACCGGGAGCCGCATGCTGACGCTGTGGAGATAGTGGGCTGGACAGAAGTCGGTTACAGATGCCACGTTCCTGTCCTGCCCGGAAATGTTTCCTGCCCCACACTAGTGGATACGGAGTCGACAGCCACCTTTGTGAGACCTGATGTTATTCCAGATGGGATTGTAATAGAACCAACTTCTGTGAAACTGCGAATTGTAACTGGTCAAACAGCCCCAGAGAAGGACATTTAACTTTCTGGTGCGGGGTCTTTCAGTGAATTTTAAGCTACACCCAGAAAAATGTCACTTAATGCGTAAGGTAGAATTTCTGGGCCACAGAGTAACAAGTTAGGGCATCAGCACACTCCAGGACAAAATCCAGGCTATAAGAGACTGGCCTGTGCCTAGTAACCAGAAGCAGCTTAAAAGTTATTTAGGGCTAGCCTCGTATAACCGTAGGTTTGTAAGGGCGTTTTCTTGTATTGGTGCACCACTTTTCCACCTATTACAAAGCAACCATTCCTTTTTGTGGACAGCAGATTGCCAAGAGGCCTTCACCACAATTAAGCGATTTCTCACAAATGCCCCTGTTCTCAGCCCCCCAGATCCTGTTTTACCATTCACACTGGACACAGATGCCAGTGATGTTGGAATGGGAGCGGTATTGGCCCAGACGGGGCCGGATGGTGAGCGAGTGGTCGCTTATTTTAGTAGTGTCTTTAGTAAGAGTGAAAGGCGCTACTGTGTGACAAGGCGGGAGCTTTTAGCTGTTGTTCTCGCTGTCCGGCACTTCAGATATTATCTCTGTGGTGTGCCATTTGTCGTCAGAACAGACCATGCAGCACTTCAGTGGCTTATGTCATACAGGGAACAAGAAGGCCAGGTTGCAAGATGGTTGGAGGAGTTGTAGTCATTTCAATTTAGTGTTGTGCATAGGTCAGGGGCCCAACATGGCAATGCAAATGCTTTGTCAGCAGCTGGTTGTAGCTACTGTGAGCGCAGGGAGGCCAAAGAAAATGAGCTGCGGGGAGAAGAGGGTGCCACTGAGCAAATGTGCTGCTCACTGGAGGTGGTCGGTGATGTAGACTGGGGCACAAACCAGGAGGCTGATGAGGAACTGAAGTTGGTGCACCACTGGGTGCGGGCAGGTGAAAAACCACCCTGGGAGGGGTTATCGGGTCTGTCAGAGGCAACAAAAGGCTTGCGGAGTAAGTTCCACATGTTGCGCATGTTAGATGGTGTGCTACAGCGGGCCTGGAAAGAACCTGCCAGGGGACAGGTGACTTGGCAAGTGGTGGTACCAAAGACTCTTAGGGACACTGTTCTTGGTGTTTGTCATGGTAGGTCAGGCTCAGGTCATTTTGGTAGCTCTAAAACTCTTCACAGGTTGAGGCAGGGGTTCTATTGGGGTCAGCACCATCGTGATGTGGAGGATTTCTGCCGGTGGTGTGACAAGTGTGCTGCCCACAGTGTGTGTGTGTATATATACAGTATATACACACACACACTGCGTTCCAAATTATTATGCAGAAAGTGTTCAACAGTGGTACCGATTTTTGTTTGTTTAATCTCATGAGTAACCCAGGCAGTAGGGAGCACAAGCTAGTGTTTTTTAGAGCCGGTCCCAAGCCTGGATAAATTGTGAGGGTTGCGTCAGGAAGAGCATCCGGCGTAAAAACATGTAGCCAAATCTATGATGCAAGTCAACAAAAAGATTTCCATACCTGATCGGTCGGGGCCCGGGTTAACAACGACTGCCAACAGTGCTGTTAACTAACAGGGTACTGTTGGAAATTGGATTACTGTTGGTCGAAGACAAAGAAGAAGAAGAGTAGGAAGATTGATAAAGACAAAGAGGGAAAAGAGGAACCTTAGAAGTGTTGGTCTGAAAGTGGGAACCCTGTATGTAGGTACAATGACAGGGAAAGGTAGGGAGCTAGCTAACATGATGGAGAGAAGAAGAGTGGATGTGTTGTGTGTACAGGAGACCAGGTGGAAGGGCAGCAGGGCCAGAAATATTAGGGGAGGTTTTAAGTTATTCTACCATGGATTAGATGGAAAGAGAAATGGAGTTGGGGTGATCATCGCGGAAAAGTATGTAAGTAATGTGGTGGACGTGAAACGTCAGACAGGTTGATGTGTGTGAAGGTAGAAACAGAAGGAGTGATGTTGTCAGTGTTATGCTCCACAGGTAGGCTGTGAGTTAGCAGAACAGGAGAAGTTTTGGAATGAGCTGGATTTGGTTGTAGAGAGCATCCCCAGGGGAGAGAGAGTGGTGATTGGAGCAGACTTCAATGGCCATGTAGGAGAAGGGACCAGAGGGGATGAAGAAGTGACGGGCAGGTTTGGAGTTAGGGATAGAAATTTGGAAGAACAGGCTGTGGTGGATTTCGCAAAAAGAATGGAAATGGCCGTGGTAAACTATTTCAAAAAGAGAGAGGAACACCGGGTGACATACAAGAGTGGAGGCAGGTCCACTCAGGTAGATTACATTCTCTGTAGAAGATGTAATCTCCGGGAGATAAGTGAGTCTAAGGTGGTGGCAGGTGAGAGTGTAGCCAAACAACATAGGATGGTAGTATGCAACCTGAAAATGGAGGTGAGAAGAAGGAAGAAGGTAAAGACAGAGCGGAAGATCAAGTGGTGGAAGTTAAGGAAAGAGGAATGTTGTTATGACTTTGGAAAAGTAGTCAGAACAGTGTTGGGCTCAGGTGGGGAATTCCCAGATGATTGGGAGACCAATGCTAAAGTCATTAGGGAGACAGCTATGAAGGTGCTATGTGTTTCCTCTGGACAGAGAAAGGAGGACAAAGAGACCTGGTGGTGGAATAATGAGGTCCACGAGAGTGTCCATAGGAAGAGACTAGCGAAGAAGAGATGGGATAGTGACAGAACAGAGGAGAATAGACTGGAGTACATAGAGAGGGCAAGGGAGGTGAAGAGGGAAGTGGCCAAGTGCAAACAAAAGGCATACGAGGAGTCGTACGAGAGGTTAGACACGAAGGAAGGAGAAAAAGAGTTATACAGATTGGCAAGCAAAGAAACCAATCTGGGAAGGATGTGCAGCAGGTTAGATTAATTAAGGACAGAGATGGAAATGTCATCACCTGTGAGGAACGTGTGCTGGGAAGATGGAGGGAGTACTTTGAGGAGTTGTTAAATTAGGAGGTCGATCAGATTAGAAAGGATGAAGTTAGAAAAGCTCTGAAAAGGATGAAGAGTGGAAAGGCAGTCGGTCCCGATGACATACCAGTGGAGGTATGGAAGTGCTTGGGGGAAGAAGCGGTAAGTTTTCTCACTCGGCTCTTCAATAGAATTTTGGAGACAGACAAGATGCCTGATGAGTGGAGGAAAAGTGTTCTTGTACCAATTTACAAGAAGGGTGATGGGCAGAGCTGTAGCAATTACAGAGGGATAAAGTTGATGAGCCATACCTTTTTGTTTGCTCTGGTGATGGACAGATTGACAGATGAGGTCAGACAGGAGTCTCCATTGACAATGATGTTAGCAGATGATATTGTGATCTGCAGTGAGAAGCTAGAAGAGAACCTAGAGAGGTGGAGGTTTGCACTGCAGAGAAGAGGAATGAAGGTCAGTCGTAGCAAGACCAAGTACATGTGTGCGAATGAAAAGGGGAACAGTGGAGTGGTGAGGTGGAGCAGAGTACAAGGAGCAGAGGTGGAGAAGGTTGAGGAGTTCAGATACTTGGGCTCAACTGTTCAGAGCAGTGGAGACTGTGGAAGAGAGGTGAAGAATAGAATACAGACAGGATGGAACAACTGAAGAAAGGTCTCTGGAGTGATCTGTGATAGAAGGGTGTCAGCTAAGGTGAAGGGAAAGATATACACGACAGTTGTGAGACCAACCATGATGTATGGACTAGAGACACTAGGAATAGGTAGAAAACAAGAGGGAGAGCTTGAGGTGGCAGAGTTAAAGATGCTAAGATTCTCTTTGGAGGTGACAAGGATGGACAGGATCAGAAATGAGGTAATCAGGGGGACAACACAGACAGGAAGGTTTGGAGAAAAAGCTAGAGAAGCCAGATTAAGATGGTTTGGACATGTTCAGAGGAGGCACAGTGATTATATTGGGAGAAGAATGCTAGACATGGAGCTACCAGGTAAGAGAAGAAGAGGAAGGCCAAAGAGGAGATTTATGGATGCAGTGAGGGAGGACATGGAGGTGGTTGGAGTTGGAGTTTAGGATGCGCTGGACAGGGTGAGATGGAAGTTGTTGACTCGCTGTGGCAACCCCTGAAAAATGGGATAAGCCGAAAGGAAAAGAAGAATGGATGTTCTCTGGACAAGGTAGTGGCCCAGTGTTGCACTGGTTGCACTTGCATCTGGAAGTAAAGTGAAGGAGAAGGCACCCATGGCCCTAATCATTCACTGTTATGCACATCACCTAAATTTAGTGTTAACTCAAGGGGCCCCAAGCCTTTTTTTTGTCAAACTAAATGGGTTTGCTGCGTTTTTCTCTAGATCTCCGAAGCACACGCAGCTCTTGGATGAAATCTGCAAGCGCCTTCTCTCCACGCTGCACCACCACTATGGCGATATACATCTCGACTGGTGAATGCAGTCTCTGATAAGCAAATTGCCCTAAAGGAGTTATTTGATCATATATTAGAACACCATGAAGAGTGTGATGAAGACACTGTGCTTGTAGATGGATTGAATGCACATCTGAAGGATTTTGAGTTTTTATGCTCAACAAATTCAATTGGATTTTTGAACATGCTGATGTTCTTTTTGCAATACTACAGAAATAAATTGTGGATGTACAATTTCCACATGGCAAGAGGGAACAAGTTTTGTCCTAAGGTTGAGCAAGCAGTGATAAAAATTCAGCAAAATATATGAAGCTATGTTGCGCTTCTCAGGTTTTCCAGCTGTGCGCAAAGGACGCAGTGCATAGCCAGAAGATCTGCGTGTACACAACCAAAAACTTCACCAGAGTATTCTGGACATTATGGATATTCTTCCTCAGATACGGAATCAATTTTAGGACCACAGCATGTTGATGGTTCTCTCCCTCCTCGACCACCAGCAGTTTTACAAATTCAGGGGAAATTTTCCAGAAACAGCCTTCTCCAGCTTAAAGCAGAGCTATGGAACACTGTCTGCAGAGCACGTGTGACACGTGACCAATGTTGCCTGTCAGCGACCTTCTAACTGGGGACACCACTGTCCCGTGTTTTGTAATGTATTTTCTTCAGTGAGGAATTCGTTTGTGGGGACATTAGACAGGAAAACTTTTTTCATCCCAGCGGAGTGACCACTTGCGGCACTCCGTCGACCACAATGCCGGTCTGGGCGACCAGGCGGGCGATCTCAACCATTGACACAAAAACTTGACACAATCATCTTGTCATGGGTCAGGGCGTTTTCATATCCTACAACACCCAAAGCTTCTGAAATTGCTTGCATGGTGCAAGGAATGATGGTACAATCCTGACGGCATGATCGCGTGTGAGGTGACTGCCCTTCTCCCGAGTCGCCCCATTCATTTTCCGTCCATTGATGGGAGAGAACTTGAGGAAAAAACAGGGTTTTGGGAAAAAGCTAAATTTCAATTTTTATTTACTTATATAGCACATTTCATGCACAAGTCAGGCTCAGTGTGCTTTAAAAACAACAAACGTTTGGAAAGATGCATCTGGGGCTAAACTGATGGTAAGGCTAGTTTGTGTTGGAAAGGTTTCGTTTTTTTTTTGTGATAGATGGATAGATCTATCCATCTAGCTTTGCAGCACGAAACAAAACATTAATACAATAAAAAAAAAACATAGATAGATTAAAAGATTGAATTTCTTTTTTTGTCATTGTGATGTGATTCACACCACAGTGCACAATGAAATTTGGCCACTGCATTTAACCCATCACCAAAGTGAGCAGTGAGCAGCTTTTGAGCGCCCGGGTGTGGGGTAGTGTGGGGTAGTGTGGGGATTCGAACAGGGGGACTTGAGGACCCAAGTCCGACTCCGTTAACCACTACGCCTCCAACTGCACAGTTACAGACATGATTAGATTTTGAAGTATGTAAGTATGTATACCTGAACAGTGACAGTGAATGTTAGTGGATCATATATATATGCAAATGATTTTCCCTGAATTACTGTGACACCAGACTAAAGGCATTCTATAAATAACTGTTAACACACTACCTGAATATAAGAGTTAGAAAAATGCCCCATTTATTTTTACCTTTTTGTCTGAAACAGTCCTATGATTGTTTGTGCAGCCTCACCTTTAGTAAGTCCAGCGTCTTGAATTGTTGCATACGGCTGGTTATCCATGACAATAGGCTCCATCATTTTTGTCTAATCTTGTTTGCTCTTGGCTGTTCTTTACCATATTTAACCTTGACTCTTTGAGAGACAGCTGCGGTGTTGTGGTTTCAGTGTGTCCATTCCGTGTTGCTTTTCTTTACTTCGCTGCATAAAAACACTTTGTGATAAAGTGTTAAAATCTTGCCCCCACCCTCACATGACCAGCCTCCTTGCAGTCATTACGAATCACAGAAAGTGTCAGTACCCCATATGAAAGTCCAGCATATTTGCGGAGACCACGGTCAGTGGCCATCCCTAATTAGTAGTATTACATGATTACTAGGTTATTAATAGTAGGTTAATAATAATTATTGCTGCATGTGGTGTAGTTGAGTAATACCAATCTCAATTCATTCATTCATTTATCTTTTTCCAGTTGACTGTTGCTGGATTGCAGGGGCAGCTGGCACTGACCAAATCACATTGCACCATATTGTGAGGCTTCCTGTTGGTGGTGAGCCCACAAGAAATTATGTGTGACGGGACGGTGCTGTGCTCAGCGCACCTCGGTGGAAACCTGGCAGTTGGTGGATTCAAACCTGAAGCCTTGTTACTAAGAAGCTTAAGGAAGAAGCCACCACTGCCCTACCAATCTCAATTTTTATATACTACACACTGTAGTTTTTGAAAGGCAGTGGAAGGGTGGCCATACAGGATGCTATTGCAGTAGTTGTGTCTGAAGGTAACAAATGCAGGAATTATGCTTTGGTTAAGTACTCTGTCCATCCGTACAGAGTGAGAAGTTCTGATATGTAGGAAGAATGGATTTTGACCCAAAGATGATTATCTCAGTTTTAAATATAGGCACACATATACATACAGTATATGCATACACATATGGAGGCACAAATATCTACACGATGTATTGGTTTTATACATTTGGTATAAAATATGCTATAACATATGAGGAGTATATGGAAATATAGTAGTATAATGAAATATAATAGCAATGTAAATCAAGATTAAGGTCACCAATTGTTTGTTCCCCCTTCTCCGTCAAACAAGAGTTAAACTCCTTTGTCTTCTGGGTAATTAAACTTATTACCTGATGGGCAAAGATAAAATATGGAGGACTTGAATGGATGGGTAGATAATAAACGGCATAAAGTTGATTGGTTATTTAATTTATGGAAAAGAGGCACCACTGAGACACATATCATCCAACCTGTAAACAAATAGTTTAATATAATGTTCAGCAAAGCTGAAAGATGCCCAGAGTACCATTCTGTCTTTTTCAACCAGACCAAACATATGATAGGGAGAAATCTCATCAGTCTGCAGGTGCATGTGGTGTTGATGCAACACATGGTCCATGATGTTTTCAGATGAGATCATTCCACATAAATTATTTAACACTGTCATAGCATAGGTTTCTGCCCTTATTTCTGTTGCTCATAGTGTATAAACAATGTTCAGTGTTTGTTTTTCATTATGCATTGTTAAGCTTGGTGGTTCAACATGGTGGCTAGAGATTGGACAGGAATAACAATACTAATTTGATTTATACAGCACTTTTAAACAAATCTTGGTTTAGAAAGCGTTTCAGATATAAATATTTAGGAAGAAAACAGTGTTAACAATTATCATGATATCATTTATAATTTTTTTATGGCTGAAATAATTCAGTTCTGGGTTGAACTGTTTTCATTTCCATTTCTATGGATATTAAAAAAGGCCATTAAACAATTTCTAGTTTAAGGGTGAATTCTTCTATATATCAGGCAGTATAAGAAAGTATCAGACATATCAGGCAGTGCATAAATGCACAATATGCATTTATGTAATGCTGCAGCTGCAGTTGTGGCTGCCTGTAATTGTTAATGCGGTGCATGATTGTTAGACAGGTCCAATAAAAATATTCTACAATTACACGAACTGTCAATTCAGGTGATCTACAATCTGGGAATATTTACAAATCATCTTGTATCTATTACTGTAGTGAATTATGTTTCTCACTGGGTCTTTGAATATATTACTCACTTTATTGCATTCAATTTTTCCCACCACCTTGCATTTATTACCACACTTGTCCCCTAACAAACATGAAGAAGGATCTAAATGATCATTGAAAACCCTGCTCTCATGCTCTAACCCTTTTAAACAACATACAATTGCTTAGGACTGAATCAAATTTCACGACTGATAAGAAACTCAATAAGATGACAATGATGTCAGAGCCAAAGGCTACAATTTTATTCCCCTGTAGCACCAGCTCCACATTTACTTTGCTGCATGGGTCATTGTTTTTCCCAAAAATTTTATGACGTCAAGCAATTGCTTTTGCATGAATTTATTAGCACAACTAGCACAATGATCATTTCAGCCTTCCTTTCAGTGTTGTCCCACTAATGACCTCATATCTGATCTTATCCATCCTTGTCAAAGAGAACCTCAGCATCTTTAACTCTGCCACCTTTAGCTCTGCCTCCTATCTTCTGGCTATTGCAAAGTGTCTCTAAACCAGGGGTGTCCAAACTGTTCTACAAAGGGCCACTGTGGCTGCAACCAAGCAGCAGCACACCTGAGTTGACAGGTTTAATCAACTGATCACAGTCATCAGACACCTGATTGGTCAAGCTATGTCCTCTTGGTTGGTTGGAACAAAAACCAGCAGCCACACCGGCCCTTTGTGGAACAGTTTGGACACCCCTGCTCTAAACCATACATCATGGCTGGTCTCCCAACTGTCCTGTAAACCTTTCTCTTCACCTCCACTGACACTCTTCTATCACAAATGATTCCTTTATCCATTTGTCCCATCCTGCCTGAACTTTATTCTTCACCTCTCTTCCACAGTCTCCACTGCTCTGAACAGTTGATTCTTAAGTATCTAAACTCCTGCACCTTCTCTCTGCTCCTTGTAGCCTCACCATTCCACTGTTCTCCCTTTCGTCCACACACATATACTCTGTCCTGCTGCGACTGCATTCCTCTTCTCTCTAGTGCAAACCTCCACCTCTCTAAGTTCTCTTCTAGTTGTTGCCTACTCTCACTGCAGATCATGATGTCATCTGCAAACATCAACTTCCATGGGGACTCCAGTCTGACCTCATCTGTCACTCTGTCCTAAAGCAAACAAGAAAGAGCTCAGGGTTGATACTTGATGGAGTCCCACCTCCACCTTAAAGTCTTCTGTCCTAACACAGCACACCTCACTGTTGTATTGTTCTCATACATATCCTGCACCAGTCTAAAATACTTCTCCGCCACTCCTGACTTCCTCGTACAAAACCACAATTCCTCCCTTTGCACCTTGTCATCGGCCTTTTCTAAATCTACAAAAACACAATGCAGCTCCTTCTCACCCTCTCTGTACTTCTCCATCAACATCCTCAAGTCAAATATTGCATCTGTGGTACTCTTTCTCCATAAAACCATACTATTGTTCCCAAACCTCTACCTCTTTCCTAAACCGAGCCTCAACTACTCTTTCCCAAATCTTCATGGTATGGCTCATCAACTTTATCCCCTGTCTCTTATACACATCTACCCAATGTTTATTATTTTAAAGAACATTAGTCAATGGTTTCTTAGTCATGATTTAGAAATCTCTGGTCTAGAATTGGTCATAATTATCCCTCTGTAATTGCTACAGCTCTGCACATCACCCTTCTTGTAAATTGGCATTATGACACCTTTCCTCCACTTATCAGGCATCTTGTGTGTCTCTAAAATTCTATTGAATAACCTAGTCAGAAAATGTACCGCTACTTCCCCTAAATATTCCTATACCTCCACTGGTATGTCATTCGAACCACTCTTCATCCTCTTCTGTGCTTTTCTAACTTCATCCTTTCTAATCTAATCTACCTACTTCCTATTAAAATCTGACTCCTCACTCATACGCCCTTTATCAATTTCCTCAACAACTCCTTAAAGTACTCCTTCCATCCTCCGAAGCACACCTTCCTCACTGGTAAATTACACGTCAATCTCTGTCCTTAATCAACCTCACCAGCTGCACATCCTTCCCAAAATGATTCCCCTGCTTTGTCATTCTGTTTAACTCCTTTTCTCCTTCCTTCATGTCTAATTTCTCATACTTCTCATACACACATACTCCTTATATGCCTTTTGTTTGGCCCTGGCCACTTTCCTGCTTTGCATCTCTGCTTTGCTAATCTCTTTTCTCTGAACACTGTCCTGAACCTCATCATTCCATCACCAGGTCTCTTTGTCTTTCAACCGATGCTGTATGGCTACACTCTCACCTAGCAGGCATAGAATAACTATCACTTAAATAAGTACATAAAATCATGAAGGTATTCATAAGTTATAACTTCAAACCTCAGCCATCCTAATCTGTTTTTGGTTTTGTTGCCACTTTAACCTTGTTATTGTTAATGTCTTTTTCTTAAGGTAATCTATAATCTTTTTTGCACTTCGGTTTTTACATTTATATTTGGTACCTGTACCGCCAAATCCTCTGTGCTACCTTGCCTAAAATGTTTTTAGACGGTTGCTAGCCCTACCTCCAGGTTCTCTCATACTTATCCCAGAACAGTTTCTATTGTACATATATTTAACCCTTTCCTGACTTTCTTTTTAACACTACCCACATTATTGCAAATGTTATGTTTCACTTGTTTACACTTTTTCTGCAAGTGTCTGTACTTGACAGTGAATTGTGGCTCTGGGAGCCCCCTCCAATTTCGTTGTAACCCCCAAGCCTTTGCTTTTTTGGTTCTCCCCTCAATCTAGTATTAATGGCCTTGGTATATGGTTGTGTGATTACACTTAAAACCATAAATCAATCTCACAACTGGGCAAAAGAAACTTCTTGACTTGTATTACCGTTTTACCTTGACCCAAACGTACACTCCTGCTTTGCTCTGTAAATACCATACCCCACACACCTCCAAAATGTAAGAGCTCATGCTGCAGATTATTCTTCACCTAAGGGAATAAGGTGACCTAGAGCTGTCTTCTCAGCTCCCTCACAGAAGCCCATGACTCTAATTAAAGTCTTTGTGTTTAAGCATCAGAGGCAGCAAAATTGTTTCTAACAGATACTACAATACTTTCAGTAATGTGGCTGATTAATGTACTGCAAACGTTTCATTTTTGGAGCAATTTTTCTCATCTCATGTTCTTATATTCGTAAAAACATTCTTTTCCATCAGCGGCAGATTCACGTTTCCGCCCTCAACGTGTAGCTTGTCTTCACATTTTACCTTTCTTTCATTCTTATTTTTTAGTTTTTAAAATCATTTTCTTTATCAGAGTATAGCCTAGGGATATATTAGTACCATTTTCAACCTCTTTATGATAAAATAGTACAAGTATGTATGACTCATGAGTGTCATGCAATATAATGAGCAATATAATGAGTTTAGCTGAGGAACAGTGAGTTGGTACAAACTAAGTTGTGTCATGATTCTGTGTCTCGAAATACATTGTCACAAGCAGGAACTACCTTGAATGGGGGTTACTGTCAATTTACCTGGATTATAAGTAAAACCATTTGTCTATCCTTATCCTCTTTCCAGGAGAACGCCTGGGGATTGATTCCACTGTTCAATCTTAGTGATGGCTCTCTTGTAATGACAAACATTTTTAGCAAAATTTCTCATTTAAGTTATTTGTGTGCCACATCTGATAAGTATTTGAGAGAAATACTGTGATTGCTGGATGTCAGCTAAAATATTGATGCTTGATTATTATTTTTTTTACTGTTGTTTCATAAACTCAATTGATTTAATAAATATAAACAATTTTAAAAACATCTTTCATCAGAGCAGGGCGGCCTACAGTTCTATAGTTAGATACTATTCAAATGTCCAGACTAATGTGATCTACCTGCAATACAATGATAATCACAATTTATATTCACTTAGGTAAACCTAATATGCTTTATGGGACAGTATATTATTGTATTGTATATGATTATTACGTCACACTCTAGAGTTATATAAATGTCTTGATTTTATTTCATTTGCTCATTTTTTACTGAAACTATCTTCCAGTAGATCATTTTCTGGTAGATCCTAATCTCCTTTTTTAACATCCCTTGTGCTAAAGTATGTTCGGAATTATAAATAAGTCATCAAAAAACAAATGAATAAATCAGACAAAAAATAATAAGCAAAACAACTCTTTAAGATATTGTAAACTTTAATAGAATGTAATAATAAAATGCCTATTCTATCCCAGTTTTTCACAGTTCATTGGAAATGGCATGTATGCATGAAATGATTCGCCGTAGTACATCCAGCTAGAATGGTAGCTTTATTCACCCTTTAAACTAAGTACAGTATGAATGTATATATATATATATACTGTGTATATATATACATATATAAAGTTTAACATTTTACATATTCATTATTTTCCACAGATAGCCACTAGAGGCCACCAGTGCAACTTGATTCTGATAAATATATACAAGGTGTAAAAAAGCAAAAAGAAAACACATCAGATCAATCGATGTGAAAGAAATGGTAGACATTCTTAGAGATGTTAATGTAATGTCTTAAAAACACAAGGATACAGCATCTCATTAAGGAAATAAATATTTTCAGCCTACAGAGGCTAAATATTAACTGACAATTCAATTAATTTTCCCCAACTAATTTCTGCAACTCATATTGCTTCTCCCTATCTTGTATGGCCCCCATAAAGTTGCATGTATGCTAAGCAATAATGCAGCATAACCAGTCAATGGATGGTATCTTGTAGGGGTGTTCACAAGTCACTTTTTCCAAGTCAAGTCTCGAGTCTTTATGCACGAGTCCAAGTCAAGTCTCGAGTCTTTGAGGGGCAAGTCCAAGTCAAGTCTCAAGTCTCAAATAGCTGAACGTTTTCATATAAGACGCTATCCAAGTTAATATTGCATTGCTGTGTTGTTTTGGATTAAAATTATGTATTGTACTGTACTTTAGGCCTATAATATATTAGTGCACACTTCACTATCAAAGTTGATCGTAACAATGCACTGTGAATTTGCAATGTGATGAAACATCACAAAACTTTGTTTAAACTTGAACAATATTTTTTGTGAATACCACAGGATACATACAGGCTTATATGTGTGCGTGGTGTTTACCAACTGAAAATACGTAACTGAGGGAAATAACATAAATAAAATAAATAAAAATAAAATGAGTCTGCACAGGTGACCAGCACATCTACATCTATCTGTTGCATTTCAAAAACATCAATTCTGACGATGTCTGCACTAAATCTGGCGTAATGTAGTGGAAGAAACTCAAGTTAAAATTCTAGCATCTCAACAGTGTTTTAGGCTAAGAAATCATATGCATTACATGCTGTTTAAGGAGAGGTTTCTGTCAACATTAGTCTAAAACTAAAACACCCGTTCATGCATATAATTAACGTTAGGCTCAATACACGCAGGCTGCTACTTGCCGCAAAACGTAGTGGCCTGAAGTATAAAATAAAACGGTAACGTCAGGGGAGGGGAACTATAAAACTAGCCAACAGACTATAACTATAGCTGAATTAGTTTGCTAACTTTAATGTTATCTTCCCACACAAGCCCCTTTGTCCACTGACATATCCGTGTGTGTTCTGAGGTGCCTGAGAAAGTTCGACGTTGTCGATCCAGCATCATTCATCTTAATGCCACACTCCTCTGTCCGTTTATTGGATACCTGCGCAAAGTCTTTATAAGCAAATGCAATGACAAAAGGAATCACTCCAGTCTGGCTTGCCGCCACCATGGTCACTCTGATATGAAACCTAAACTTGAGGCAGCACACATGCGTAACAAACCTTAGCCCACCTTAAGGGAGTAAACTATTTCTGCCTGTGATTTTGCAAATAGCACTGGGAAACGCATCAGAAAAAGTGAAATAAGTTAATGATAAAATAGATAATTCCTTGATTATGGACTTTATTCACGACTCATGAGTTATAACACTGAAGTCTGTAGTCAAGTCTGTAGTCTTACACGCCAAGTCTCAAGGCAAGTCACAAGTCTTTGTTTGTGCGTGTTCAAGTTTCAGACTCCAGTCCCCATGTCTGGTATCTTGCGGAGTTTCCTCTCAGATTTTCCTGAGCTCCTGGTTAGTCTGACAATGTCCCGGGGTGTTCTATTTGGTTAAAGTCAAGTGTTTATGAGTGCCATTTAACGGAATCAATTCCTCCATCATCCAGGTGCTGTCTACAGTACATGCTCTTGCCACCTAAGATTGGGTATTGTCGTGCTTCTAGAGGAATCTGCACCCGCATAGGGTCTGGCTTTAGGTGGTTAAGGATGTTATCCTGATACCTGACGACAGTCAGCCAGTGGAGTCTGCGCATCCTTCAATGCATATGCCTTCCCAGACCACCACTATCCATGACATTTCTCAGACATCCAGGTCATGATCAAGGTGAAAGGGTTTAGTTAGGCAATTGGACATTGCCTTTTGTTTTTTGGACAATGAGAGGTGAAATTTGGACAAAATTTCTCATTCAAGAATTCTTTGGCCACTTGGATGGGAGGCTAAAATATTTGGTATCTCAATATTAATGGCACTAAAAACAAAATATAAACCTTGTTCTTTGAATATTTGGCAAAGTAGAAGCAGTTTGGACAACGTGGTTTATGCCATTGAATGTAGTAATGTGTGTGGGAAGATCTACATTTGGGAGACCAATCCGCCGCCACACATGGTTTGAGAGAGGTTTATGAGAAGCAATTTTGTCAACTTCAAAAAAACATCTCCCAACAGAGGTGGTGTAACAACCCATCAACACCCATCTAAAGACTAGGATCACATTTCACAGGTGAAGCCAATTCTACCCAACAGGAGGGACCTGAAACACCCCTTTCACCTCACTCACAGGATATTCCTCTGTTACTCACCCCTAACAGTGAGAACTAAAGCCTTCATGTAGGATGTGTCCCCTCGGGCCACACTCATGAGGTCTGTTCGTGGTTATTCAATAGTCCTCAACAATTTTCTCCTTGCACAAAGAAAATATATTGATATATCTTGCTGATGGATTGAGCGCATCCTATGGCCCTGTCAGGCTTTCCTACAGTAGAATAACTGCCTGTCACCTCAAATCTCCTCCATGTCATGACGCTAGAGGGACACATCAAATCTCCTGGCAACACATGTAAAATAGATGTACCAACCTAACCAAAAGGATCAAGCAAGAAAAACTAGATAGGACATCCAACCATGCTTGTATTCGGGGCTTTTCTCTTTGTTGCCACAACCCTGCAACAATACAGCTGAAACAATGCTCTACTTAACCTACTATATACATCAAGATCAAAAGGGTTCAACAGATCTCATGCCTTATCCGATGAAAAATGTTCTTTTGTTCTAACAAAACAGGTACAAATGTATCATGTATACATGAATTTGCCCACTAAATATATATTTTTTCAAAATTCAAAAAAGAAAATTCAACTTTATTATATTTACTTTTGCAATATATTACATCATTATACATCATCTTTTTTTGAACTGAAGTAAAATTAGGATAACTGCAAAAAAAAAAAAAAAATCTAATCAAAGCAAGAAGTCAGAAAAAATATTTTGTCATTTAAATCAAGCATCTTAAAACGGTGCTTTAATGTATTTCTTTCATGTCAATTTACTCCGAAAGGGACTCTGCATTTTTCAAGTTATTTTACTAAATGCTTTTTAACATGCATAGGTATCTGTTGATAAATAATGTGAATGCTGCAATCTTACAAAAGCCATTATCTGGGGAAATCATCACAATTAACCATTTAATTAGTGCAATTTTTACTCTGTTGAAGACCTAAGCATGTACGTATTCTTTTTTCTTAAGCACACTGAGTCATACATATACAACTTTCTTTTTCTGACTTCTTTGTTATAACCTCCTTTTTCTCTTCAGCCGAGATGATTATGTTTTTATCCAATAACATCATCCCACTACCAGTAGTTCTAGTACCTTTACTGTCATTCTGTTCACATGCTCAGCTCCTGCAAGTTTTATAACACTTTCAGTCTCGTATTATTTAGAAGCAGTCTGAATTAACCTTTGTTTGTTCACTTCCACTAGCCTGAGCAGAAATGACAAATCTGTGCAGAACCCACCTGCACTGACAGGTTGCCTCTCTCCAAGCTGTATTTACTCTGCCTCTCTCATTATTAATGAGCCCCTGGCTGAGGAAACCAGCTGTAACACATATTACCCATCAGATTTGGACACTTGTGGTTGTATGGCTGGCTTGCTGTCCAAAGAATGGGCTTTACTGATGTCATCTGTGAGTTCCAAGGAAGGGCGCAGTCGGGGGATAGTGACAGCTGGCTTACCCAAGCACACTACCATATATAATAAATCATTGGTACGGCGGGGGCTGACCAACGCTCCACCCTTCATGACCTTGGTGGCGATCCTTGAGGAGCTCTTCAAGCTGGAGACTCGTCGAGGGGACTCGCAGCGCAGCAGGGCTTGGAAACATCTGTAGAACTGTGGCATACAAAATAAAAATCGTAATCACAAATTCACTTTCTTTTCAGAGTGGAAACTGCGAAACAAAAAGTGAAGAAAAATAACAAATTGCAATCCATGGAGCTTGTTGTACAAAGGTTGGTGTAAAACCAGGACAGTAATACTAGTCTGTATTTCTAACATGGATGCAATGCAGCAATCTGTCCTCCTTGTTAGGAGACTAGATTAAATAAATCCCACAAATCTATCTTGCATTGATATAAGCAGATTATAGTTTGATAAAAAGGATGGCACAAGTACACATTATCAAAACTTATTGTGATATTAAGCACTAAAATTATTTTTTTTAAGGTGCTTAAGAGGCATGGCTGGATGTCAAGACTACTCCATCAGAATTGCTTGTGATATTAAGCTAGATGATATAATAACAATGACTCATGAATAAAAAAAAAATAAATTAATTAAAAAATAAATAAATAAAATATATATATATATATATATATATTAACTCAAAAATGAAAACAAAGTTACCAAATAGTTATTCATCTAAACATGTATCGGACCGGATTATTTTAGCTGCAGAAGAAATTATCAGGGTTTTGCAATAGATCAGTGATTCTCAACGGGTGGGTCATAACCTAAAATAAGGTTGTGAAACCACTTCAGTGGGTTGCAGGCCTTTGGTAGAGTAATAATAAATTTCATGAGAAATATTTAAAGAATATTTTATAATAATTT
>JAFBJS010010258.1:0-45065 GCA_016785265.1 Paraplagusia blochii | reverse complement strand
CCTCCCTTGGAACCGGGTCATAGGCCTTTTCTAAATCCACAAAAACACAATGAAGGTCCTTCTGACCCTCTCTCTACTTCTCCATCAACATCCTCAAGGCAAATATTGCATCTGTGGTACTCTTTCCCGGCATAAAACCATACTGTTGTTCGCCAATCTGTACCTCTTTCCTCAACCGAGCCTCAACTACTCTTTCCCAAATCTTCAGGGTATGGCTCATCAACTTTATCCCTCTGTAATTGCTACAGCTCTGCACATCACCCTTCTTTTAAATCGGTACAAGAACACTTTTCCTCCACTCGTCAGGCATCTTGTCGATCTCCAAAATTCTATTGAAGAGCCGAGTGAGAAAACTTACCGCTTCTTCCCCCAAGCACTTCCATACCTCCAGTGGTATGTTATCGGGACCGATTCCACTCCTTTCCACTCTTCATCCTCTTCAGAGCTTTTCTAACTTCATCCTTTCTAATCTGATCAACCTCCCTGTTGGGAGCTGGCTCCTCATTCCTATGCTCCCTATCATTTTCCTCATTTAACAACTCAGCAAAGTACTCCCTCCATCTTCCCACCACACGTTCCGCACAGGTGATGACATTTCCATCTCTGTCCTTAATTATTCTCACCTGCTGCACATCATTCCCAGATTGGTTTCTCTGCCTTGCCAATCTGTATAACTCTTTTCCTCCTTCTTTTGTGTCTAACCTCTTGTACAACTCCTCGTATGCCTTTTGTTTGGCCTTGGCCACTTCCCTCTTCACCTCCCTCGCCCTCTCTCTGTACTCCTGTCTATTCTCCTCTGTTCTGTCACTATCCCATCTCTTCTTTGCTAGTCTCTTCCTCTGGACACTCTCCTGGACCTCATCATTCCACCACCAGGTTTGATTGATTGATTTCTCTGTCCAGAGGAAACACCTAGCACCTTCCTAGCTGTCTCCCTAATGACTTTAGCAGTGGTCTCCCAATCATCTGGGAATTCCCCACCAGAGCCCAACACTGTTCTAACTTCTTTTCCAAAGTCATCACAACATTCCTCTTTCCCTAACTTCCACCACTCGATCTTCTGCTCTGTCTTTACCTTCTTCCTTCTTCTCACCTCCATTTTCAGGTTGCATACTACCATCCTATGCTGTTTGGCTACACTCTCACCTGCCACCACCTTACAATCACTTATCTCCCGGAGATTACCTCTTCTACAGAGAATGTAATCTACCTGAGTGGACCTGCCTCCACTCTTGTATGTCACCTGGTGTTCCTCTCTCTTTTGGAAATAGGTGTTTACCACGGCCATTTCCATTCTCTTTGCGAAATCCACCACTGCCTGTCCTTCCAAATTTCTATCTCTAACTCCAAACCGACCCATCACTTCTTCATCCCCTCTGTTCCCTTCTCCTACATGGCCATTGAAGTCTGCTCCAAACACTACTCTCTCTCCCCTGGGGATGCTCTCCACAACCAAATCCAGCTCATTACAAAACTTCTCCTTTTCTGCTAACTCACAGCCTACCTGTGGAGCATTATCACTAACAACATTCAACATCTCTCCTTCTATTTCTACCTTCACACACATCAACTTGTTTGACACATCAAACAAGTTTCACATCCAACACATTTCTTGCATTCTTTTCCCCAATGATCACCCCAACTCCATTTCTCTTCCCATCTAATCCATGGTAGAATAACTTAAAACCTCCCCCAATGTTTCTGGCCCTGCTGCCCTTCCACCTGGTCTCCTGTACACACAACACATAGCTCCCTACCTTTCCCTGACATTGTACCTACATTCAAGGTTCCCCCTTTCAGACAACAACACTTCTAACCTTCCTCTTTTCCGTCTTTGTCTTTATCAGTCTTCCTCCTCTTTTTCGTCTTTGTCTTCGACCAACAGTAGTCCAATTTCCAACAGTACCCTGTAGGTTAACAGCACTGTTGGCGGTCGTTGTTAACCCGGGCCCCGACCGATCCGGTATGGAAATCTTTTTGTTGACTTGCATCATAGATTTGGCAAAATGATTTTACACCGGAAGCCCTTCCTGACACAACCCTCAGCATTTATCCGGGCTTGGGACCGGCACTAAAAAACACTGGCTTGTGCTCCCTATGTGGCTGGGTTACCTATGGCTATATATAAAAAAATCAGGGGTAAGATTATTATTTTCAGCTGTATTATTTATTTATTTATTTATTTAGATTCTGTTGTACATTTTAAACACCATGTCTCGTTTTTATTAGTAAATTATCTGCATTTTTTTATTTCTTGCTACTTTTGTCAGTTTCAAGTTATTAAAGTGACTGTTGTGTTTTTTTTTTATCTTTATCTATATCAAGGGTAACAATAGTAATAAGCAAGATATTTATACACCTATGATTTAGTCACTTGTGAATGTCTTCCAGTTGAACCATAATCACAGTTAAGGCTCAACACTGATAGTGACGTCCTGGATCTGACCATCCTTATCTCGAGACACTTCCACACCGTCTGTAAACTCCTAGTTGGTCTCCACAGATTTGGAGATTGGAGACATGAGAACAATGTCTTCTTGGTCTAATTTTATTGTTCGGCTTCATGATAACATTAGTCAGTCATGAAATTCAATCTTTCCTGGGTTGTTAAATTAAATGGCCCATTCCTGCCTTTAGCTGCAGAGACATGGGCCACATGGGCCACATGCCATTTGTCCCCGGAGCCCAGATCAAATCCAGGTATGATTTATGTATGCTGCCCCCCTTTGCTATGCTGCAGTTGTGGCCAAAACAACTGCTCTTGTAATTTGGCTGCTCACATGTGTAGGTGGTGAAGGTCAGATGTCAGTGGAATGACAGTGACCAGGCCTGACCTGACCGTCCAGACAGGAAATCTGTCTGAAGGTCCATCTCTCCATCCGTCTGCCCTCACTCCTGGAGCCAGGAGGAGTGTCTGAGAGGTTGAGAGTAGGTATGTCAGACATTACCTTTTGCCGATATCCAATATTGCCAATATTGCCCAAACACATAATTTCCGATACCAATATTAAACAATACCGATATAGGCAGGTGTTTTTCTTATTTCTTATTATTGTGATGCCATACTAGAGGCATTCTGTAAATTACTGTGTACAATGTAAAAACACTATTTCAATATAGGATATAAAAAATGTAACAGTCTAAAACAGTCCTTTAACTCTTTGTGCAGCATTTAAATTAAACAAATAATGTCTAGTGTTGGGCAGACTGACTTGATAAAAACAATCATTAACATTATAAACAACAAATAAATAAGAACAAGCAAATAAAAATGTGAGGTCTGTGTGTCTTTCCCTTTCCCTGCTGTTGTCTGGTTGGGTAATCGGCATCATCACAGTCACCTGTGTCTTTGTCATTAGTCTCACTCGTGTCACCTGGTGCCCTTAGTATATATACCCCTCTCCTTCACTCAGTCTTCATGGGATCATTGTTGTGTTGGGATCTGTTTTGTTTGGGTGTGTCTTGTTAGAAGGAGTTTGTTTAGTTTGTGTCAGGTTCTTGATTTTGTAAATAAATCTTTGAAAACCTGCGGAAGAGTCTCCCAGTGCTGCGTTTGGGTCCTAATTCGTCTACAATGACATCGAAACGTAACAAAAAAGACGCACAGATAGAAACAACTTCAGAAGAAAATAGTCAATGGTCCCCTAAAGTGCAATAAGAAATTCAACATTGTGACAATGTAAAGATATTTATTGTCGTTGGTGATATACGGTGACATTGTTGGTGACATACGGGATAGATATGTCAAATACGATGAGACAGGAGAGAATGACTGTTTATCCAGGATGATTCTCTCTGTGAATTTTGTCGGTTCTCTTTTGCTGTTGACCATATTTGCTCTTTACCATATTTAACTTTGACTCTTTGAGAGGCAGCTGCATTGTTGTCGTTTCACTGAGTCCATTTCTAGTTGTTTTGCTTTAATTAGCTGCATAAAAACGCCTTGTGATAAAGTGTTAAAATCCACCCCCACCCCTCCACACCCTCACATGACCAGCTCCTTATGAATTAGAGATTTCTTATCCACAAAAAACTCTGGACCATAAACATTTACTGTAGCATTGATCCTTGTTGTTGAGGCTTCAGGTTCAGTTTGATGACATAATTCACCAGCGCCGGTAAAAGGGTCAGGACCGTGGCTTTGCAGCATCAGATTTTGAATATCGGTGGATATCGATATCAATTAGCTTCGATAGCAATAGTTTTGCATGATATCGGGCCAAAAGTATCGGTGCACTGATGTTATCGGCCATCCCTAGGTTGTCCGCTTTGATGGACCGATGAAGAAGATGATCGTTTGTTTGACGATGTGAACTCTGTGGGGAAACAACCATGCGTTTCCCTGCTCCTCCTCCATAGTCCTTAAAACCCAGTCCTTTGGTGTAAAGCATGTGTTGCCAAACCAAGTCTTTTGGCCACACTTGAGTATTTTCCTGAATTTTTAGATGTAATTTCTGCAAAGTCCTGTAGAACAGTGTTCCCCAACACTATTTGCGCCATGGATCGGTCAAATGTTTTTTCGCAGACCGGTCTTTGTAGCGGATATATACCACTAATGAAATTGAATGAAATTGACCTGGATACTCAAACACAAGGGGATCTGGTCCTTTATCAAAACATTTTTTAGCTGAGCATCATCTCTCTGTGGCCCGGTACCGGTCCACGGCACGGTGGTTGGGGACCACTGCTGTAGAGGCATTCTCCATAACTGATGTTCCAGCACCATTTGCCTTGTCTTTGCCAGCTTGTTGCCTTGACGGGGTTAAGCCTGTAAATCTTCCCCTGTGTAATTTCATCCATCATGTATAATCAGGAAGTCCTGTTCTGTCTGCACGCAGTGACCTTCGACACTGAATGCGACAGGCTAGGCTGGTTTGCCAGAACCACAATTTGCCATTTCTGGTCACAGAAGTCTGGTTTCTGTCGCAGCATCAGACATGGATGTTGACTTTGTCTCCTCATGATTAGTTGATAACACCTTTAAACCACAATTTAACACAATTTTTACACAATGAAATATTAACTGTGTTGTTGTAGAATGGAGTAGAAGTGTCTTTATAGCATTTACTGACAAAAGTGTCAAGACAAGTCAACACTGTTGAACTTGGCCCAAATGGGCCATGAGCCAACAATTGATCCAATCAATGAGTCAGTCAGTGATCCAGACAATGAGCATTCAATGAGACAAAAATGAATGAATCCATGAACCAATTAATGCAACAATCAATGAAATGATCAATTATCTGTGAACCAATCCAAAAATTCCAATGAGTAACAAACCTCTTGGTAAACAAACAATGCTTTCTAGAGAAGCGTCAATTGAGCAACTTGGTTAACTTTATGAGGACAACTTTAGGCCGATGGTTTGGGTGAACTGTGGACCAGGTGAAGGGAGTCTGGTGCCTCTGTTCAGAACCTACTAGTGGTTCCTTGTTACTTTTTCCCTGCTCTTGGAATTGTTTTTCCAGGTATAATTCCCACCTATTACTTCTGTCCCGGACCCTCATTAGTCACGTCGCTGTCAAGCAGCAGCTGCAAAGGCACCCTCGTCCACACAGACCCAGACATCAGCACATGCACAGGTATGGAAGTCATCAGGACGGGGTTGAAGGTCAGCCTCATTACCCAGCTCCAGCCACAACGTGGTGTGTTCAAGGCACTGCTATCAGAGAAGAGACGGAGGGAAATGAGGGGAGGAAGTGGGTGGGAACAGGGGCTGAGGGGTAGATGGGGAACAGACACCGCAGCAGAATGCACAGGAGGAGAGAGTAGACGGGACCATGTTGGAGAGTTCCAACTGAGTCTTCTACACTATAGAGAGAGCCCGAACTCATCACAAGGTGTCTCTCTGGCACAGAGACTACGTCTTCACTCCGTCTGTTCTTGTCTGTCCAAGTTCAGGCAGATCAGAATTGTGGTGTGTATGTTGGGGGTCAGAAGTCCCTGTCATCTGGGACCAGTCAGTGAGGACACTGGTGCGGCCGAAGGATGGATGACACAGGGCCAGGCTGAAATTAATGCAAAGATCTATCTGTATGCTTGTCCAACGTCTGTCACTATGTCTCTAAACCCAGCTCATGTTCCCCCCCCATTTGTTCATCTGTCTCCCTGTCCCTATGTCCATCTCTACATCTGTCCCTGTGTCGCTCTTTTTCTCTGCCCTTGCGTTCATCTGTATCTCTAGCCTTGTGTCCATTTGTCCATCTGTCTCAATGTCCCAGTGTCCATCTATGGATCTGTCCCTGCATCCATCTGTCTCTGCATCTTTTTGGACTTATCTCCCTGTGTCTCTGTCCCTGTGTCCATTTGCCCCTGTGTCTATCTGCCCATCTTTCCCTCTTATCCAGTGTCCATCTGTCTCTGTGACCCTGTTTCTCTCCATCCTTGTGTTCATCTGTCTTTCCATCCATCTGTCCCAGTGTTTATCTGTCAGTCTGTCACTATGTCCCACTGTTATTCTGTCTCTGTGGCCCCGTGTCCTGCAATTTCAAATTGCATGGAAGAATTTTATTTTAGGATTTCCAGGAGAATTTGCTGTCTTCTCAAAGGCAAGTTCTGTCCAAGTGTCCTTTGAGTTTTAAAAAAGAGAAGTAGTAGTATCTGTTGACCTGGACTAGTTTGTCTGCAGGATGTGCTCCTGGCGCCAGTCGTTATACCAGGGGTAAAAAGACAGAGTGGTGTAGGTGTGAGTATATGAGATCTCTGTGATGAGGTGTGTGAGACATGCGTTGGTCAAATGAGATCATCCTTCTCGTCAAACTGCCTGATGATTGGAGAATATCAAGAATAGAAGGGTAGGGGCAGAAGACTGTTTAATCAAGGGGCAGGTGACAAAGACACAGTTGAGAGTGACGTCACTGATTAACAGGAACAGACCTGTTCCACTTCACTGCTCACAGGAAGTAACAAAATTCATGTATTCCGACAACTCTATTGTCTATACACTCATCTGTCCTTCATGGGTATAGTGGTCCAGAATATAACTGGTCTGGGTTTACATCTGGTTCTGGACTTTTTTCACTGGTTAATTTCATCCTTTAAAATGTTGCAGAAAAAAATATTTTACAATCTCGTACTGTTCTGAAGTGACAAACTGAAGAAGCCTCTTGGACCACAGGTGTACCCAAGGACAACCTGCTCCGTCCAGTTGACCTTCACGGAAACACCAGTCTAAACTTTGCCTCTATATATTTTCACATCACATAGACACATTGTAATAACACACACAATGGCTGAGGGTTAGAGGGGGTTGAGGGGTTGGGGATCCGTGGTTGGGGTAGATAAGAATGACAAAGCTTTACACTGAGCCACGTCACCCTGGCAGCCTCTCACCTGCCTGTCTGTCACACTGGAGCACTCAACCATCACACACTGATTGTTGGAGCTGTGTGTGTGCGTGTCTGTGTGTGTGATTGATGCCCTTTCCCTTCCGTCGACTTAACACTCATTCCACCCTTTTCTTACATCTCACCTTCTCTCTTGTCTCACCTCTGTCTGGCACCACAGCACCCCCTCCTGGATGTTTCACCTGCTGCTGTGGGAAAAGCAGCAGAGATGAGGCCTTAGAAACAGATCATTGTCCGCCTTCTAGATTAAAGCTGGAGAATGAGAGCATTGTCCGCTGAATGGCGACCCCTTCCTGCTGTCACTCAAACAGCGCCCTGAGCGCTGCTTCATGTCTAAGAGGCTTATCTGGGCTGAAAAGCCCCCGGCTGCTCCAATGGGGGGGCACGTAATGAAGCGTGTTTTTCTGCCCCTCTCTGTAGGGGGAAACCTGCTGCAGGGTGTCATGGGGATAGACGTGGCCAGTGGGGCAGCTGCAGCGGTACTACCCCCCGCCCCCTCCAGCCCCACCTCTTCCTCTAACTGCCCCTCTCGAGAGAATTGTCATTTATCTAGTCTCACATGAGAGGGGAGAGCGTGTACAGAAGGTGGGAGGGCTTGCCCAGGGACCTGTCTGTTGGCCATGTTCAGTCGTCTGCAGGCACCAACGGTGAGCTGGTCTGTGCTGCCGTGTTACGGGATGAGGTTAAGGGTGAGGCTGAGGGTAAGAGTGAGGGTGAGGGAGAGCTCCAGGGGTCTGGACACTGTGGTGATGGGTTACATGTACAAATGTCTTGTTATGTTCATCGTAATGTTCGTCACAATGACAAGGGTGTTTTTTTTTCCTTTCACTTCCCTTTTCTGACGGAACCGTGGCCTGAATAGAGAAAACTTTAACAGTTGGTTCTGGTTTTGGATGTGTTCCCGTCAAAGTGCCTTTCAAGAGAATCAGATCATAAGGTTCAGGTTCTTCATTTGAACACCGTCCACAGAGCTGCTGGGCAGCCTCCCTCCAAGTGACCTCTGACCGGGGCATTAGTGCGGCTTGCACCTTCCCGGCTCTGTGTCCAGAGGTCAAGTGGACGAGCGAGCCTTGAAGTAGACTAGAAGGCTCGTAGGAAGACCAGGGCTGGGGGTGTTAAGTGGTGTGGCCCAGCTGTGTGGGCCGTCCCAGTGATCCATTTAGATGTCCAACCTCATGCTGGTGCTACTCCTGACAGCTGTGGATCCTGTGGCTCCTCCTGATGGGAACATCACCCCCCAACCCGTGGTAGTCGGTCATCAAATGGTTTAAGACGATCATTTTCGGCAGAGATGGGAATCTACGGCAGTGTGTTAGGGACAATGCTGCAGATGTCCCGTAGAAAATACCTTCCACTCTGGTAAATACCAAAGCAGCAGCTTTCAGAGTGCACTCCTTCATCTCAACAAATGTTTTGTCCTCGTCGAGAGGATGAAAATCGGATTCCAGGAGAATTTGAATGCTAAATAGAAAATGATTCATGGGAATGATTGCTACATGTCAATGATTCACATGTTACAATGTGTCCACGCAGCCAAGAGTGATGGCTGCCACATTGTCCCAGAGACGGAGAGTGGATTTAAAGTTCTTTTTCAGTAAACATTTAAAGCAGTGGAGGAGAGAACAAAAGCTCTGAGAAGGAGAGGTTTTGTTGAAGTGAAAAAGGCGTTCTGTTCGACCGAGGCCTCGGCTTCAAAGTATTATCCCACATGCAATTACCATTTCTATCGACTGGGGAGAAAGATTATGCTTTTTGGGTGTTCTCCTAGGTTTCTTCCAGTGGATTCACTTGGTGAATGTGACACGTTTTGTGTCTGCCACCCCCCCATTGAATCTAAAAGTTCTCTATTCTGCCAGTGCGCTGAGGAGAGTCCTACACGCGGGCTGAATAGACACTAAATCTTTCAAGGTTAGGACTTAACCTTCTCCGCTCTAATTCATCCTCAAACCAATCAATATCAGATGATTGGTAAACAATGTGAGTGTCTGATGGGCAGGTACCGAGGACCCTCAATGGGATTCAAATGCTTTGTGCGTCCCGAGTCGCTTTTGCTCTAAAGCACTGTCACAAAAAGTGAAGTTAGGATTGGCCATTCATCTTTGTCAGGGAGCGCGGCTCAGCACGCCCAAATTAATTCCTTGTTTTGCATCAGCTGAATTTGCCCAAATCCAGGAGGATGTCTCCGGCTGCAGCTCGCCTGCTTTCTTTAATGTTGCAATTCCAGCTGATTCTGCAGCACAGCTTTTATTTACTGCCTAATTCTGCCGGGTGTTAGTTTAATCTGATTGTTACATTTCAGAGGCCGTGAATATTCCAACCAGCAAACTCGGAAGAGCATAAAAATGCACAGCTGGCTGCGTGGAGCCTGTCTGATGCTGTGGTCAATTTGTCATTTTATGTGGCAGGAGCTCCTGTACAAAGAAAACGTCTTCCCAGTGGTGAAAACGGAACCACGGAATGGGATTATTTAATTTCCTGCGCAAATTATTCAAATTCAATCAAACCGCCGGAAAAACAATGTTGTTTATCCCACAATAAACATCTCACCTCCAGAGAACAACACGCAGATTTCTGTTTCATCATGAGGGCCCTGACTTAGGCCTTTTGCGGACACAGATCCCGGCTGAGCTGAGCTGAGCTCACACTGACCGCAATAATGAGACTTTAAAGAGTGGGTTGTTCTCCTCTGTCTCCCTCCTCCTCAGCACCCGCTGGACTTCAATGCTAAATATGGTTCACAGCCTAATTTATGGTTGCGGTGACTGGAGATGGCTGATTTGTGATGCCCCATGTTTGTGTTTATGGAACTTCATCTTATCTGGAAAACACTGGGTCGACAGGGTTTATTTAGACTTTTGGACTGTTTTTACCAGGAATGTTGAAAAGCCCTGGGATCATAGGCCACTTCCTGTCTCCCTCCCTAAAAAGGTAGTGCCGAGAAGTTGTACCCAAATCTTCCTTGGATACAAACATGTGGCATTTTCCAATATAGCAGAGGGAGGTGTTTGGGGGGTCAGAAACCTCCTTCCTAACCTCAGACACCTGCCCCACTCCAAATCAGGACCCACTTTGTCCCTGGCTGCACCATTGTTGGCTGAAGGACTCTTTGGATTTTGCGGTGAATACCTGCAGTACTCTCCCCAAAAGACGGACACAACAGGAGATTCCAAAGCTCTGGCCTCTTGACATTCCCGTCTTTGCCTGAAACTTGGGCCTGATTCACTCTCTGCTCTTCATTCCCTCCACAACAGGGAGGAGATGAGGAGGAGGAGGTGGAGAAGGAGACTTGTGAAGGCAGCAGTGGGGTGGTCTCGGGGTCACTGAGGTATTAGCAAGCAATAGCCTAGTATGGAATATAGTTAACTGTCCTGATGAGATGGATGTTGGCCCCCCTTCAGTGAACAAAGACCTTTTTGACTCGTCCCTCTTCAGACGTCCAAAAACATGTCCCAGTCCTCACATGGTACAACAGTATTTTGGATTTTGAAGTGCTGGACAGAGAAACACGGACTTCTTCACTGCTGTGCGAGGACCAGCTGGTGGAGCCCACTGGTGGCGCTGCTGTGAAGGAGTTGGAAGTGATTAGGGAAAAATACCCATGTCTTCCTGTGATGTCAGTAATGGGCAGGAACACATCAAAGGTGGGGCCCGTCAGAATGATCCCGATCAAACCTGCCCCCATGTGGAAGCCATAACTGACTTTTCACTACTTAAACAGAGTGAACTGACAAGGAGCTCCCGTCTGTGTTCCCCCTGCCCCAACACCACCAACCCCCCCACCACGCACCCTTCTTCACTGCTGTGCGAGGACCAGCTGGTGGAGCCCACTGGTGGCGCTGCTGTGAAGGAGTTGGAAGTGATTAGGGAAAAATACCCATGTCTTCCTGTGATGTCAGTAATGGGCAGGAACACATCAAAGGTGGGGCCCGTCAGAATGATCCCGATCAAACCTGCCCCCATGTGGAAGCCATAACTGACTTTTCACTACTTAAACAGAGTGAACCGACAAGGAGCTCCCGTCTGTGTTCCCCCTGCTCCAACACCACCAACCCCTCCACCACGCACCCCCCGATCCCACTTCTGTCTGTGTATGTGTGTTAGGCTTTGCCGCTCCATGTGTTTTACATTTGTGTATTAGCCACTAATTTCTGATGATAAATGTTTTCAGTCACTCTCCACAGTAACTGTAACAGTCTGGAGGAACAGCGGCAGTATTCCTGTGAACAGTCCTCTCTGACTGCTGTCCACTGAACAGGAAGATATTTCTGCTGAACACCTGCTGAAACTCTGGATTGTGTTTGGGTGTGTTTTGAAACCCTCACCATTAGTTGTCTCTGTTTCAGACACAGGTCACTATAAGTATGTTGTCAACATCTGCTGCATTCTGAGACAATGACGGAGGCGGTGTCCTGTTGTGCATGCACTATCTGGCACCCATGACCTCTAGATATTTGTTATTAAGTGTCCACCACTGTGTATTGTCATTGGCACCGTGCCACCCTCCTATAACGCAAGCAGACCATCAGCGGTATGGTCTAATTGGTGACGGACATTTGTTCCACATGCAGGGTGGGTCGCCTGTCTTCCCACTCCATCAACAATCACTGCAAAGCAGGACATTATTGTTCAGTGTTAATCTTAGTGCATTACTCCTAAGAGGGTGGCAGCTTCTAGCAATTTATTGCTTGGGTGTTACGGATTACTACTGTCAAACATGTTAACGCCTGACAGATAGCATCTTGATTTCAGGAGCAAGTTATTTAATTCAAACAATTTATTGCACCTTAAGTGGGGAGGATCTTCTCAGTGATGGATGAATGCACTTTCCTAACATTCTGAGAAGTTGTTTGCCTGCTGGAGTGGTCAAGTGCAAGGAGACACCCAACTATGGAGGTAGGACATGAAGTCAGATAGAAGTGGACCAGGGTTGGTACATGAAGTCAGGTAGAAGGGGTCAGGGGTGGGACATGAAGTCAGGTAGAAGGGGTCAGGGGTGGGACATGAATTCAGGTTGAAGAGGACCAGTGATGTGACAAGACGTCAGGTAGAAGTGGATCAGAGGTGGGTCATAAAGTTAGGTAGAAGAGTAACAGAGGTGGGACATGAAGTCAGGTAGAAAGAGACCGGGGTGGGAAATGAAGTCAGGTAGAAGGGAGCCAAAGATAGAACATAAAATCAATAAGAAAGGAACGAGATGTGGGACACATAGTCAGAGAGTAGGGGACAATGGGTGGGACATGAAGTCAGCTAGACTGGGAGGTGGAGTTTGAGGTCATGTAGAAGGGGACCAGAAGTTGGGTATGGAGTCTAGTAGAAGGCCTTGGTAAGAAGTAAAAAAAAAAAAAAAAAGAAAATGACCACAGATGTCATGGACATCTATTTTCTCTGTTTATAGATACAGCAGTGTCAGTGGTGGACGTTGTAGCCTCATTAGCGAGGCTGTTGAAAGAGAGGTTT
Source organism: Paraplagusia blochii (assembly GCA_016785265.1). Classification (NCBI taxonomy): domain Eukaryota; kingdom Metazoa; phylum Chordata; class Actinopteri; order Pleuronectiformes; family Cynoglossidae; genus Paraplagusia; species Paraplagusia blochii. Next base: position 32,262 of record JAFBJS010010258.1, on the reverse strand, counting down.
GAAGGAATGGAACACTGAAGAATGCTACATTATCTAAACTCAGTCCATTAAGAAAAAGTATTATTTCTTTGGAACTCTGTTTTTCACCGAGGGTCACTGGGAGACGAGATGCTTCAGTGAAACCCAGCAACGACAGAGTCTGCCTCCAAGTTTTAAAGAGCAGGCCAAGCTTCACTTTGACTTCATTAAGTAGTTATAACAAAAACCAAACAATGTGTTTTTAATGGATGGCCAGTCCAGACACCCCCCAGTCCCAGTCCACAGTGACTGGCCAGTGGTGGGTTTCCCATGACTGCCATTCCCATGACACAGTGTCATGATGATGGATGGTGAGGTTGGCGGGGGCTGACTGCTGCACTTCTCTTCTGGGACGTCCTATGGACAGACGGGCGCATTGTGGCCCATGAGCCATGCTGATGCTCTGCACTACCTGCTGGCAGAGCCACAGTAAGCTACCCCTCTACCCACATTTATGTTAGCAGACACACGTGTGTGGAAGAGAACCTGAACAGCCAGAACAGAAAGTCCTGGACCAGGTATCGGCAGAACCACTTCTTCTCTGTACTTGTTTGTGAAACTCACCACAGGAAACAACAGAGGCCAATGTCATCCAGGGATGCAAATAGAACTTAAGCTCTCGTTGAAACCCTACAACCTGTTTTGTCCAATCAAGTCGCAGATGATACCTTTATTTATCAATGGCCACCAAGGTGATAAGTGTTTTTTTTTTTTTAAATGATCACAAACACACCATTCCATTTTCACAGAAGTCTTTTTTTTGTCGTGATTTGCTGTAGCAATAATGTTCAATGTGTCCTGGACGCAGTAGATTTCTCATTCTCAACAACAGCCTCTTGTTTTACACCTATAGGGCGGAGACCTTCTTATTCGACCCTGTCCCTGTTTGTAGTTTTTTCTTTCGTCTCCACAAAGTTTGCACCTTGCAACACAAGCTGCGAGGAATTCATCATGCATTCCTAGTACTGCTTTGATTTCTTTATTATCCTGTGATAGCACAAAAAGTGTCTTACAAACCACGGTGTAATTGACAAGTGCGTCGTCCTTGCTAAGGTACTATGAACACTGAATCCGACCTGACTTGGTAGCTCATATGAAGTTGTCCTCGTGTGTTCAGTGTTGCGATTGACTGTCAGTAATACAATGATGTTGGCGGCTTGCTCCTAAGCTGCGCTCACACACTTCCAGTGATAAATGAACTTTCCGGCTGGTCCGTTATCTCATCATCAGTCTCGCACTTCTCTGTCCAAACAGCGTATGATGTAACTTTGCCACATCAGATTAGTAGCGGTTGATGTGATGAAATTTACGCCTTGGCGCGGCCGCTGTTTTAATCCGGCGGTGGGCTGTGTGAAGCTGTACTAAGTGCACTCAACTGTCAGCTCTTATTGTAGTGTCTGTCCTTCCTCCTAATTAGTGTCCTCAGCAGGCAGGAAGTGGGCCTGGGTTGGACTAATCTGTCAGTGAGGCCAGACCATCCTCGCCCCAGCGACTGTTTCCTTAGATAAACCCACAGCTCTTTATCTAGAACACTTGTGAAACTCAGGGCTCTGGGAAGCCCCCGCATACTTTTCTCAGATGGGAAAAAATGTAAAAAATAAAGGCACATCCTATTTAAAGTTTTATCTACCAAGCAATGGCAAGCGGCGGAGATTCCCGTGATTCTGTTCAGACTCTGTTGATTGACTGTGAGAAGGAGGAAATGTGGTGATGGACACTTCCTGGCAGACAGTTTAATCAGTGAGCGGGAGACAAAGGTTATCATGTACTGCTGACTGAACTCTCTGTCTTTTCATATAAACACCCAGTGACTTATGGCCACATACACTCAACTTTTCTGTTTTGTCTGCTGGGTTTATACCTTGCTGTGATCATTTGAAGGCCACAGGTCATGGAAGTGGTGGACAGCTTCTCCGTGGCACGACCCCAGGTTGCTCCCGTATTGTCCACGGCCTCCAACACATGGCGGAGAGATAGTTAAATTGTTCAGCTGTCTTGGGTGACTAATGTGTGGAGAAGTTGGCTGCGGAGCAAGAAATATTTGGCCACAACTTGTCAGGAAAAAGTGGAGCTAGAAGTGAGGGAACAGGAAGAATGGCTGCTTTTCCTGTAACACCCTCAATCCCTTTCTCCTGCTCCTCCTTTGCTCCTTCCTCTACTTACCCCCAGCAGGGTTCAATTCCTCCACTTGAGTGCTTGGGGCCAGGAGTGGGCTGATTAGAGCCGAGAACTCTGCAGTGGGGGGGACTTCAAATGCACCTTGCTGCTGCTATCCCAAACACATCCTGACTGCTCCTAATGGACGCCGTCTAATCTCCCTGGGTTTTTTGAAGATTTCTCCGGCCCGCTGTTGGCCACGGCACAAACAAATTCCTTTGGCTTTGTTGATTAGACCGGCGTCGCTTATCGTCCAGCAACGAGCCGCTCTTTTTAATTAAAAGTGAGACACCACAAGTGTGCAATTAACAGCTGGTAATTATGGAGCTCTTCAGAAGTGCAACACTCCACCGTCATTTCAATTATACACCGGACAAGTGGCTCTTTGATCTGCAAATTAGTCCACTCTTGTAATATTTGTTTTGCAGCAGATTTGGACAGTTAATAGTGGCCTGTTGTGGCCTCCTTCCTCCATGATTGATGTCAGAGCAGAGAGAGGAATAATGAAGCCGCAACAGTCCATCAAGAAATGCAAATCACACCTTCATGTTAATGAGCAGGCAGCGGGCCGGCCTGGCCAGCCAGAGCCGTCCACGCGGGGGAAAAACAAGCGCACGCTCTGCCGCAGACTGATTAGTACATCTGAATTTGAGGTTTAATTAAGTGCTTCTAACACGGATCTTTCTGGAGAGTGACACGTTACGTTGAATGGTTTGATACATAATTAAGCTGCCTTTTGATTGGAGAGGCGCGCAGGCGTGAAGTAGCACCTCGGAGGAGGCGGAAGCCGCAACTTCATTGAAATCATTTGCGTGATAAGTGATGAAAATGCACCAAATGACCGGCGTGTTGGCTTTCTGACCGCAGGAAACCAAACACTTGTTCACTTTTAATTACAATTGATTCCATCAGTGAGCGAGGCTGCGGTTCCATCAATATGAAAAAAAAAAAAAAAATAGACACCGATTGATTTTTGGTTGCACAAGTGCAGGAGGCAGGTTAAAACCAGACAATTATTAATTGGTTTTCATGTGTTTTTTTCTTCTGGGATTCTGCCTATTCTGGACTGGAATTGTTCTTCTTTCAGGTTCTTCATGCCTAATGTTCCATCTAATTCAATCAACACTGAGCAAAATTAAATGTGTTGGTCTATGAGCAGGCATTGAGAACCGCACAGTATGCAATCGGTGTAATTGATTGTAATTGAGTAATTGTTATATTAATAATCACATGAACAATAAACATACATATTTAATTAACAGGTTTAAAACTGGAATTTGGTCTACAGAGAAGATTTACCATCTGTAAATACGTCTAGAAAAGTAGAGATAAAATTTTACGTAACACTGACATACTGTAAATCTGATACCATCAATAAGTACCCTGACTTTATATTTAGCACAGACACAAAAAAAGTTATTTTTGGCTGTTAGCTGTTCTTCCTTCTACTAACCTTAATCCTGAACCTAATCCATATTTTCCCAAAAAATACTCCTGAGAGGGGTTAATAAAGTTCAATTTATTATCCCCTGCTTTTCCGTTTATGGGTCGTGGTGTATCAGTCTCTACAACTTCCACCCAAATCACATGCCGCACCTACCTTCCTGTGAGTGCTCAGCCCACTGGAAACCAACCGTCCAATCTGGAAATCGAAACTTGCCCAGGAGGTGAACCCTGGAGTTTCACACCAATGACAGAGAAGTTGCCTCTGAGCCACAGCACAGGCCAATTTCTAAACTTCCATCTACTTATTAATGTTAGATCACTGTCGTTACCTCAAGTCTAAATTCAAGACAAATTTTGTACATTATCCATATATTAACATTCATTCATACATTTCACCCACTTGATCTTGTTGTTTCAATTGTTGCAGTCGCTCCAAACAATGTCAAAATCAACGTATATTGAATTAAAAAGAGTGGACATCCATTTCAGCACTGCTCTTTATACCCCTTACATGAAAAAAAAAAAAAATCAGGGTGTACCCCCCTCCTCAGAGACCAATCTACAGCAACATTCTTGATTCTTGTTATTGTCACCACTCTTTAGTTTAAAGTTGAGAAAGCAAAATATTTAGAGACACAAAAATGTGAAAACGGATATGCATCCCTGCTTGTATCTATGTATGGAAGTCTCTAAAAAATTGCAAGCTTCAGGAATCACTTTAGTGACATCAAGTCTTTGATTAGAACGTTGTTATTAAGGCCACAAAGTTCCACAAAATTCAGATTGAGTGTATAGTTTTTTATATCAGTCAAATCAATCTTACCTATTTTAGGACCTGCTGTAAGGTTTTTGTTTACTGGCCTTGGTATTTCAACCAATCAAGAGTATTCATTAAAAGCTGTATCATTGTGTTGGGCGGCAGCTGCACTGACTACAACAGGAAAGCCTTGCAGCGCATAGTGAACACAGCTAGGACTGTCTCTTATACACATCTTCTTTGATTAGAACGTTGTTATTAAGGCATAATAGTTCCACAAAATTCAGATTTAGTGTATAGTTTTTTATATCAGTCAAATCAATCTTATAATATATATATATATATATATAATACATACACATACATAAATATATATATATATATATATATATATATATATATATATATATATATACATACATTTAATGTATGGTGTTACTGTGTCAGCTTAGGTGAAGGGATTCACCTAAGGGGTTTACTGGACCAGCCATGATGGTATGGATTAGAGACACTAGGAGCAGTTCAAGATGATGAGATTCTCTTTAGGAGAGACAAGGATGGACTGGATAAAGAACGAGGTGATTAGAGGGACAACACAGACAGGAAGGTTTGGAGAAAAGACTAGAAAAGCCAGATTAAGGTGATTTGGACATGTTCAGAGGAGGGGCAGTTGTTGTATTGGTAGAAGAATGATCCTAGAGATGGAGCTATGTAGGTGACGAAGAGGAAGGCCAAAGAGAAGATTTATGGATGTGGTGAGAGAAGACATGGAGGTAGTTGGAGTTAGAGTTGAGGATACAGAGGACAGGGTGAGACTGAAATTGTTGACTCGCAGTGGCAACCCCTGAAAAAGGGACAAGCTGTAAGGAGAAGAAGTTTCATTTAATGACTGGTCTGAAAAAAACATTTGTGAACAAGGTCGGGGAATCCTCCTCAGGACCTCCTTGACATCAGCATCCCCACAGATCATCACTGTCATTTTACACAGTTGTAGAATCCACATAGGTTATTGTAGCATTTTAGCACAGCTTGAATAGAAGAATCCTGAGACAGCAGTAAATCCCTCATCTGGATAACTATAGCCCCAAGGACTAAGGATTGTAAGCTACCAGTTGGACTGAACCAAAGATTTGAGGACATGATGGCCATATCTTTTGAGCTGGGTTTTGAGTCACCTGGTCTCCCTTAACAGCCTCATTCACGTCTGTCCAGTCAGCAGCATAGAGGTCAACAGTCAGGAGTGGAAAAAAAACACAATCATCCTGGTATCTGTGTGTGAGATGAGTGTGAGTTTGTCAGATGCCTCAGTCCCAGCTCCTGGGCCATTTGTCATTGGTGGGATTCATTATACATGTTGCGGGGCAGTGGGATCACTGCTGACCCTGTGACAACAACAACAACACCTTCATTATGTCACCGCTGCAGCCCTGTCACCACGGCAACTCTCTAACAGTCTGGGTGACAGGGCTAGGTGGAACTTCAATCTCTCATCCAGTCAGCTCCCTGTCTGTCTGAGCTTGTCTCTGGATCACTGATCACTGGGTGGGTAGGTGGTGGTGGGGTTTGTGGTGGGATTGGTCTGTGTCCGTACACTGAATTATAATTCGGTCTCTTTTTTCCATTGGTTTGCTTCTATTACCTGAACACCTTAACCCACCTGCTGGACCAAACAGTCCCCCCCCCTTTCCCATCTGTTCTCCTTCCAGACCTGACTCTGGCACCTGACCTGATTAGATTTACTCTTCAGATGTTTGCTTACAGATTGATTATTCTCTCCTGCGCCACGGAGACTTGTTCTTCTGTCCAGACTCCACCTTTTTTTTTATCACAGCATCTATTTTCTAATCTGCAATTATTCAATTATGTCCCATTAGTTGGAGGGCGTCGCCAATGACGCCGCCCCGGGTGTTTAGCCCCTGCTCCCTGTCAGGGGGAGACCCCAAGGACCCCGAGAACGCCCGTGATTAGTGTTGACTGTGCAGAGAGGTGACAGAATCCTTCTTCAAATATTTTGTCTTCATTTTATAGCTCGGAGACGCAATTATGGAGCAGCAGTTCATTACTGCAGCACGCTGCGCCTCATGTTTTATTCAGTTAGGCTCTTTATTAACCAGGCTGGCCTGAGCGGGCTGTTTCATTACAGACTGCTTCACTATAGACAGTTTCGTTACAGACTGTTTCACTGCAGACCGTTTCACTACAGACCGTTTCACTACAGACTGTTTCATTGAGGATTGTTTCACCACTGACCGTTTCACTCCGTACTTTTTTAATGCAAGCTGTTTCACTACAGACCATTTCATATTGGCTGTTTTACTGCATTGCTCTCAGCATATATCGTGGTGGAGAATTGTGTGTTATTAACAGAATTGTGTATTATGAACAGAGTGTTGGACTGTTTTTGTAGAATTGTAGAAAGTTAAGGTATGTGAGACACGGTATGTGAGACACAACAGACACTGGCACCTGGGTAACAGACACAAGACGCATTCTCCAGACTGATTAAGACACAATATAAACTGGGGCCTAGATAACAGTAACAAGATGTACCCTTGTCAATGTCCAGGTGCAGGAGCACGACATTCTACAGTTCAGAGGTCTGATGAATGTCTTGAATGTCTCACGAAATGACTGTCTGAGGATGTCTGAGAACACACACACATATATGTGTGTATGTGTGTGTTTCCACGTGTTTTCTTGTGACTGAGACCAAAGTGTGAGTGGAAAATAAAGAGCAGAGTGGAGAGAGTGGTCAGTGGTCACTTCCAAATAGACTGCTTCTGTTGGAATGATGATGTCCAGCGCTCTGGGTCCAGACTTGGCTTCAGGGCGTTAGATTGGAGAGGTAGGGGCAGCAGGGCTGACTAACCGCCCCTCCTTCAGCAGGAGAAACTCCATCTGCATCCAACATTGAGACAGATGAGGCCAATTTGGCTCCTTAAATTTCTGGGCTGTGATGGATGTGGGCTGGGTGTACTCACTGAGAGGTTGATACCAGGGAGTGGGAGAGAGACAGGGAAGGAGAGTGGAGACAGGTGAGGGGAAGGATGAGGGGAGAGTGAGACATCTTACATTTTCCACCTTGGGTTTCATAGATGGAAAACAGTAAGACGATGTTCAACACCAATGCAAAAAAGAGGTCTCACCAGTAGATCATGTAACAACAACTGGAGTAGGATTATGTCCATATTAGTAAAATTACGACCATTATGTTAAGTTATGTCCATTAACCAGGTCAAGACTGGGAAAATGTCTAAAGTTTGGAACAGAATTATGTCCAGGCTAGTTTGGTTATGACCATGATTATGTCCATATTAGTAAAATAGGACTAGGATTATGCCCACCTCAGTTAGACCTGGAATTATTGTCCAGATAAATTCAGATTAAAACAGGATTATGTCCGGAGTAGTTAGGTTAAGACCAAAATCATGTCCATATTAGTAAAGAAAAAGTTTAAGTAGGACTAGTATTATGGCCACATTAGTTAAAACTGGGATTATTAACCAGATCAGTTCATATTAAAACAGGATTATGTCCAGATTAGTGGAATTAGGGCAAGGATTATGTCAAGATTTGCTTAATCAAGACTGGGAAAATGTCATATTTCTAAAGTTTGGACCAGGATTATGTCCAGGTTAGTTTGGTCATGACCATTGTTATATCCATATTAGTAAAAGAGAACTAGGATTATGCCCACATTAATTAAAACTGCAATTATTGTACAGAGCAGTTCAGATTAAAACAGGATTATGTCCAGATTAGTTATGTTAAGACCATGGTTATGTCCATATAAGTTAACCTAGGACTAATATTATGTCCACATTAGTTAGGTTAAAACCAGGATTATCGTCCAGATCAGTTCAGATAAGAGACATGATTATGTCCAGATTAGTAAAATTAGGGCTAGGATAATGTTCTGATTTGCTAGGTCAAGACTTGGATTATATCTATATTACCAAAGTAAAGACCAGGATTATGTCCAGGTCAGTTCAGTTAAGACCATGATTATGTCCATATTAGTAAAATAGAACTAGGATTATGTCCACTTCAGTTGGATTTATTAGGACTGGATGATGTCAGGATGATGTCCAGATTAGCTGGACATCATCATTTCATCCATATTAATAAAGTTAGGATTAGGAATTTGTCCAGATTACTGAAGGTAGGATTAGGATTTAATCCTTATTAATAAAGTTATGACTAGGAATATGTCCAAATTAGTTAAAACCTGGATTATATCTAGACCAGTAAGAAAATACACGTGAAGTACTCAGCCATAGATAATGAGAGTGTGTTCAGAGAGTAAGAAAAATGTGAGTATTCTCCAGCACTCCCCCCTTATTCTCACCCCAAGTACAAACATATATCTTCATCAGGGGTCTGTTGTCAGACAACACCAGATTATTAATAATCCGTTTGTCAGGGCTGGGAAGAACATGGTCCAATCCCACAGCAGCTCCTCAGAAGACTCCAAACCTTTGTTGTGTCCAGGCCGCACAGTCACCATGAGAGCTACCGCGCTATTAATCACAGCTAATGCTAATTAATTTGGTAGCTGTGGGTGGGGGCGCGCGGGGGCGCGCACACACACACACACACACACACACACACACACACACACACACACACACACACACACACACACACACACACACACACAATGCTCTCATTAATTAACATCTTATTGAGATGCCCATGTGATGTACTGTCTGTTTGTGCATGCCTTAGTTTGGCCATCGGCAGTGTGTATTGGTGGTGGTGGGTCCAGACTGACCCCTAAAGACACAGGACTTTTTTCCCCCTTGTGCCCATCTGCCTCCCCATGTATCAGAAGATGCCCTCAGAAATGGCACAAAGGCACCCATTAGTACAAAGGGGGGGTTAATTAGTGATCATCTTGCCCCTCCTGAGGGCCTGGCACTCCTACACCCCTGGTATGTTATCTGAGGCAACAAGTGATCATTACTCCCCCCCTAGTCATGACATATGGAGCCGCCCTGTTGGAGGGGTTGTGTTAATGGCTCCAAAAGCCACAGAGGGGCAGAATGTTAGAGCATTGTGAAGGAGGTGAAAGGTTCGTGTCCCCCGACTCTGACACAGGTGTTGTTTTAATTTGTAAACACTGACCCTCAGTGTTGAACATTTCTTCAAGGATTTTCAGTTTATGTCATTTATTCATTCATTCATTCTGAGGGGCAGCAGCTTCCACCCAAATCACACTGAACCATACTGTGACCCTTCCTGTGGTTGGTGAGCCCGCTAGAAATTATGTAGGTCTGGACGGTGCAATGACCAAAGACCTCAGTGGCAGCATGAAACCTGGTGAACCTAGAACCTGCCTTGAGGACCTGAGTCTGCTTCCTTAACCACTAGGCAACCACTACGCCCTTATTACTGAGTTTATTTCAACTGTAATAAAATAAAATTGTTTCTTGGATACAAAGGTGTAGACAGAGAAAAAAACATTGACTTGACTTTAGTTAAATCCAAAAGGGATGGTTCAACCCTTTTTTCCCATAGTTCCCATGTGTGAAAATGTAGAAATTAAATTTTGTAATATATTAATATGTTTATTTTCATAATCTTTTTTTAGACAAAGTCAGTGATTTTTTTTTTCACTCTTTTACATGACTAAAAAGAAGAAAAGAACTCCACTTTGTCTGTTTGTAAAAGTCAATGTTGACAAAAGGAGGGCAGCAGAGAAACGGGGGCAGTGTACCTCAGAGATATCCATGCAGACAGAGGTATGGTGGGGGGTGGGGTGTACAGGTAGGTTATTTCACCCTGTAAACATATGTATCCATTTGTCCCGTGGGGCCGTGGGGTGGCAGTGGCGGGGTCACCCCTCCATTAGGGGCTTTGTCACAGTGATTAATAGCTCCTTCTATCATCTTTAATTCACTCCCTGATGATGGCGCCCTGCTCGCTGCTCGGGGTAATGGTGTGATGTATGAGTCGGCCCAACACCTCGTGGCAGAGGTGGAAATCACTGCAGCCATGCAGATAGGAGGCCCACACCAGGGCTTCTCTGTCTTTCTGCTCCGGATAAAAACCAATGAACACGGCATTGAATACATGAACTGAAGGAGTAAGCGTGCGTGCGTGCGTGCGTGCGTGCGTGCGTGTGTGTGTGTGTGACTAAGAGTGTGAATATTGGTGTTTGATTATGAATTATTGTCAAACAGACAATACTTTAATAAGTATGAGTTAAGACACACACACACACATTTCTATATAAGAATATTGGAAGCACCTTGTTCTGTCCAGATTATTATGCTCAGTACAAACAATACTGAAAAAAAAGAAAAGTGTTTTTTATTCTGAAAAAATATTTTTGAAGAAATTATAATAAAACAATAATTTGTGCTCTACGATGGAACACTTCTCATTATTAAACTGCATTGAAAAAAAATTCCCCCTGGTTTTAATGACGAAACACATTTTTGCAGGTCAGTGAACATCATTGCCAATGACCTCCAAACTTTTCTTTAGTTTACCTTCAAGAAACACATCTGCTGGTGGCTCCAGGAGACCTGGGGTCATTCCTGGTCTAAAACAGTGGTGATAGGGTCTGTGGAGGGGTACAGTTACCTTTAACAGCTCTTCTCCGCCACCATCTGACACCAACACAGTCACTGCAACTACTGCGTTGTTACACTGGGCTTCATTAGAGTATTTTAGGACTTCATCTCCAAACGTACTGAGCTCATACAAACACCACAGCCGAACTGCGGTTGTGTCCAACCCTGGGGCGCAGCATCCAGGGACTTGCTTGTAGATCTTTGGGGCTGATGTTCAATGTTTGAAAAGACGGGTCTTTGAGAGCACCCCTCTGTTCTCAACCTGTCAGCCTGCATCAGTCCCAGCCCAGCACCAGAGACACCCAGTGGAGGGTGAACAGTTCCTCTGGACTGTGTGCATCTTCTGGTGTCCTACCTTTTTGGATTTGACTTCCCTGACTGATAGTCTGTCTACGTCAGTGAAGCAAGTTAAGGCTGTTAATGGAAAGCCTCAGTCAGGCCTCACTCTGAAGGAGACCAGTACATAGTTCACAAACTCTGTTCACAGTTCACAGCTACCACTGTTTTCACACTAGAGCAGAAAAGGACGACTGGAAAAGGAAACAGAAAAGAGAGAAAACTGCACAAGACTAAGACTTGATACTGGTGGAATATTAACGTGTTGACGTGTTATGACTTCATGTGTTAGGATAGTGGTTTCCTCCGAGCTTACATTCAAAAAATTACTTTTCTCCACAGGTGAAGGCGATGATGAATTCACCATGTACTCATTGGACATCTTGGATGACGTTTGTGGCTCTGATGGTGACCCTGAACCTTCCCCAGGCCTAGCAGAGGACCCCGTGTCTCCACTTCTCTCCGACGATGAGGCATCATCACGGGACGACTTGTCACTTCAACAGCCAAACATCTACATTCCCCAGGAAGGCCTGAACATTCCCATAGACCTGGAACTACGGGAGTCGCTAGTTCAAGACAGGGGCCTCGGCATCTGGAGCCGCAGAAAGATAAAAGTTGGCGAGCGATATGGACCGTACAAAGGAGAGCAGCGGTCTTTCCTGGAAGACCCTTCACAGGGCTGGGAGGTAGGGATGTCTTTTAATTTGATTTATTTCAATCTGGCCCAAGGCCATTTGCCCCGACTGCTGCACTGCTAGCATATTCGCTGGCTGGTGTTTACTACTGTTGTTATTTTCTACCAATTGGCATGAACACATTTAACCCAGCAACCACAGAGCTGCTGTTGTCATCCTCTGCAGCATGATGTCATGTTAGCTCTGTGGCTCAGCGAAGACATTAACTCAATTAAACAGAAAAACCATAAATTCCTCCTTCATCCTGGTTAGCGACCACAACGTCCACCATTGGCAAACCACATATTAGTCAGGAGGAAGAAAAGAATCCAATGCAAGGTCACAGGACACGGTCAAAGGTCTGGTCAGTGTAGAGCCGGAGGAAGGGCATTTATTTTCCTTGATGACTCGGTTGTTAAAGTACATGTTGTACTTGGATGAGGGAAGTATTACTGCAGGCCTCACTCTCAGGTCTGGGCTGAAAGGCATTTATAACTGGACAAGGACAAATTCCTAGCATTTAACTTTTGGTTGCTTTATGAGATATCAGCTGAGTCTCTTCTCAGGGTACTCTGTTAATCTTTGAGCCAGTGACAAAATGAACAATATTTTTATACTTTGCTTATTTTTGCTTTTTATACTTGACTTTTTTATACTAATATTTTTAACAAATAATTACAGTTCTTCTCCCTTGGTCTTGTCCCTTTTTTAGGTGTTTCCACGGTCATCTTTTTCCATTTTCCCCTGTTCTCAGTATCTTCTCCTCCTACTCCAACTACCTCCATGTCCTTTCTCACTGCATCAATTAATCTCCTTTTTGTCTCCAACCTGGTAGCTCCATATCTAGGATCATCCCTCTACCAAAGAATCCACTGTCTCTCCTCTGAATATTTCCAAGCCATCCCTATCTGGCTTCTCTAGCTTTTTTTTTTCCAAATGTTCCTGTCTGTGTTGTCCCTCTAATCACCTAATTCTTTACCCTGTCCGTCCATAACACTACTAAAAGGAATCTTTTCATCTTTAACTTTGCAGTTCCACCTCTATCTTGAAGTGTTATGTCCTTCCAACAGCAAACCTGACCACTGTTGTACTTTTTTGAGTCCTTCACCAATCTCACATACTTCTCTGCCACTCCTGACTTCCTCAAACAAATTAAATCTACAAGTACACAATGCAGCTCCTTCTGACCTTCTCTGAACTCCTCCATCAAAAAAACCATTAAAACCATAATATTGTTTATATATGGCTCATCAACCATTTGCAGTGATAACAACTTTGCACCTCACCCTTATTGAGAATTGGCACCAGAACCTTCTTTCTCCGCTCATCGGGCACCTTGTTAGCCTTCCAAGCTCCGAGCAACCTAGTCAGAAAAACTATACCACTTCCTCTAAGCAATTCCATACTTCCACTGGTGTTTCTCCAGAGCTCCTCAAACCTCTTTTCTAATATGATCTACCTTCTTCCTGATCGTTTCTCGCTCCTTGTTCCTACATTCCGTTTCATTTCCCTAATTTTGAAACTCCTCAAAGTACTACTAATGATTACAATAACATAAACTAAACAGACAGAACACTGAGAGTGTGTGACTCTGAGAGAAGCTAAGTTGGAGGACCAGGGGGGTGGCAGTGGCTAAAGGGTATGTGAGATAGGATGGCGGCGAAGCACTGCATCACAGTGTTTAATTAGTGCCCTGACAGCCACCCATAACTCTCTCCATTAAGTAAATAAGTTGTAAAGAATTTATGATGAAATGCCACATTATTCAGGATGGATATTCAGTGATGACATCCGCCTGCATTAAATATGTTAAATGCCCCCACCCCATTCTCCCATGCCCACCCGTTAACCTAGCTTCAAACCGTCAATATGCCAATAGGACCGCGTGGGTCTGTAAAAACTGAATTGATTTGGCAAATGTGAGTCAAGACAGATATGTTTGCTTTCATCATCAATTATGTGAGACGCAGCGAGGTGATGTCACCGACTGTGGAAGGATAAAGTGGCGCTCCCATCTGGAGAGTTTGATGTAGGGCCCAGTGCGTCGGAGGCCAGTGGTGACAGACTGGTGGAAGTTTGTCACTGGGGAGGCCACCGCTCTTCACCGCCATCACCATAAATATGGAGGCTTTATTCATGAAGGGTAGTGGGCTGACTGATGGCGTTCTGTGATGCTTTATGAATATAGGAATGGTGACTTATGAGAAGGATAGCGTTAGTGAATAGATGTTGGGGGGGCAGCACAGAGCGTGAAAAAGTGAAATGCTGAGCTAAGCTAGTCTACAGCCACTGTACGTAAAAGTAAGGATGGGGTAAATAGTACTCCACCACCCCCCGTCTTTAATTCAGGCAAGACTTAAATCAAAGATTTCAGGGCATCATTGTGAGGATGGTGAGGTTTTGGTTCTTCTAAAAGATTTGAATGACTTGTTTTACAATGTTTTCAACGCGTTACATTACAGAGCAAATAAAAATCAAAAAAGAAAGAAAATCAGTAAGAAATGCATCTTAAAGAACTGGGATCTCCATCATCCTGTTCCCAAATCCAGATCAGGGTTTCAACTGGAACTGGAAACTTCAAGGAAAGACAAGGACACCCTAAACCTGATGGATTTCTGTCAGTCTTTTGTTGTGACCACAAGCCCACACTGTTGTGGGCATCACCCAGTCCCTGGTCCTCTCTCTGTGCTTCACCAGTGGATGTTCTTCACTCCATATTCTGCTGTCTGTCTCTGACTCTGTCTCTCCTCTTCTCAGCAGCAGCAACAATGAAGCAGAGTTAGAATCTTTTGGACTCATGGGATTAAGAGTCCAGGGGCTTAGGGTCTCCGGGTGTAGCAGCGGTGGGCGGAGCAGGTTAGGGGTGAGGGACAGGGGGACGAGGTTGGTGGATGTTGAAGGGGGCGGGACACTGCTGCTCACAGCTTTTGTTCACCTTTGAGCAAAGACGGAGGTGGAGGTAGAGTGGCAGTGGGATGGTGGGGGGGGTGAAGGAGATTAGCAGTGATGGTGAATGGGAGTGGAGGATTATGGGGCAGGACTGGACCTCACCAGCCTCCTGTGAATGAGGGAGGAGGAGGGCTAAAGGTAGGGGGGGGTCCATCCTTAAACTGCTGACATTTTCACGTTCACATCACTCTAACTCCAACCATGGACTGACCGACTCCTCCGAGGTTTCATCCTGGACTCACTGGTGCTGAGTGTGTGAGAGTGTGGATGGAGGGCGTTCCGAGAGGAGCCGTGTTTTTGTGTTGGGATAAGCTGCTGTCCTGAATGAATGCAGATGTCTGTGGCCCCCGCCTACTGACGAACTGTCACCTCCGTGTCACACACAGAAAGACCCACTCAGTCCTTAATCCTGAGGCCCATCACGTCAGCAGAGATGGGTCGGCCCACGGCAGAGAGAAGGAGCCAGAGGTTGGACCTCAGTGTCAGTCACCCTCCCCTCAGTGGACACATTCTCTCACACGCACCCTCTTATTCTGGGAATTTAGAATGGAGAGGTTGAATGCGGGGCAAAGCCAAGGTGAACTGTGGGATTGCAGTGGCTGAACCAACGTCTGAAGCGTCTGACGTGCGAACCATGATGGCTTAACGAATGTCATAGTGATCTGGACCAGAGGGTCTTAGTCCAGAGTGTTCTGGACCAGAAAGTCTTGGACCAGAGTTATGTCCATTCCAGATGCAGATAAAAGCAGCTTGGTGGGTGTCCACCTCACTGACTCTCGTTGAACTGATAATCCTTTTCTTTCCAACTTAATCAATTGGTTGTTGGTTCCAGTTGAAGCAGACACTCTGTCTGTTTGGTCTAGGAAACAGTTTGGTCTCCAAGTAATTCCATGTCATTCTATTATTTATATATTTTTCTATCTATGTATTTCCTCCCCTGTAGCCTGCTTCCCTGATTCCCCCCTTCCAGTTTTTCTTTCTTGATTCCCCAGCAGGGAGAGGAAGTTAGGCTAACTGACTGAACAAAGTCAGAGGGAATTGCAGAAAGACAAAGGCAGGCATGGGGTGCGTGGTGGAGGAGGGTAATGCCCATCAAGAAGTGAATCCACCATAACAATACCAGGTGAAGAAGACCTCAGCTGGGGTCCAACCAACAGGTCAAGGGTCCGGTCAAAGGTTATTAGATCAGAAATAAATGGAAGTACTTCATTGATTGAAGGTGGGGCAGTGGAAGGTTGGGTTGCAAGGGCTTAAAGAATGAGTCTACCAGGTCTGAAAAGCTCATATAGGGCAGGGAAGATGAGGGGGGGTCTCGCTGATTGCTCACAGCGGGCAGAAAGGAAACAGAGGGTAACAGAGCTCATGTTATACACACTCCTGAATATCTCCAAATGTATTCCCAATGGGTAGGGATTGACAGAGAATGTGGGGATGGGTGGGGAGCATGTATCTCTGCCTATCCTGGACTGATCAGATCACATGATCTTCACAGTGAATCTGACATATGGTCAAGGTAAACAGTCCAGAGCTATCTCTCCCAAACCTTCTCTCCATCTGTGCCGAGAGCTGAGCAAACAGCACAAGCGACAACGCAGGAAAACTTTCTCTGGTGACAACCATAACCACATAACTACCATAACCTGTGTCTAACCTGGTACGCTGCCGTCTGGTCTCACAGATTATCCCTAAAAAGACAGAAATGCTTTTGACTGGACTATGAGCTACTGTATGTAACTCTGGACCCTAAAAATCGGAACCCCGAAACTCTGGACCAGAAAACTGGGGGTACTAAAACTGTGCACCGAGTAACTCTGGAAAACTGTAGAGCTCAATCTTACGGACCCATAACTTGGGATACTAAAGCTTTGAACCCCTGAACTCTGTATCCTGTATCTTTGTACCCCATAACTATGGACCCTGTGACACTTAAACACTGGACTTTCTAACTCTCTAACGAACTCTGGAACTCTTGACCCTGAACCTTTGGACCCCGTAATCTTGGACCCTTAAGCTTTTGACCCCGTAACTCTGTATAATGTAACTCCAGATCACGTACCTCTCGCTATGGTAACTCTTCAGTTTGTGTTTGCTCAGGAACAGTTAGCATTCTTTAGTCCAAAGTGTTTTTTCACAGGAACATCGTTCTAATGGCATCCCAGCAGAAGTATCTTTCAGGGCTAGCCTTGATGATGTTTAGAAACCTAAACTGACCAATAACAAAGTGGACCATTTGACATACAGTATGTATGAACCCTCTTAAATGTATGAACCCTATCTGGACCAGGCAAGATGAATACGGTTCACTGAAACAGGTTGGGCGACCAAAAAAGGGGCAAGAATTTATAAAAAGTTATAGCCCAGTTGTGGGTGCAATTTTGATAAGTGGACAGATTGGAAAGGACAGTGATAGATGAAGGTGAAGGGAGAAAAAGACACATCAGGTGGAGGAGAAGTAAAACAGGAGAAAATGAGAGAAACCTCAGCGCTGTGGTTCTGGGACATGCCAAGGGAGACAGATTTCCCAAGGGTCCCAGTGTCCCTCTCCAGCCTCTGATAGGAGGTCGTCTGAGGGAACTTTGTTCACAGCTTCTCTCAAATGAGGAGTTAACAGAACTTAAAGGTTCAAGAAGAGGAGGCAGCTGCTCCGTCCTGGTTGGCCCGCGGTGTCACCACCAATCCATCACGGAGGATTTCTCCCTGAAGAAGAGAGCCGCCACTTCTGACACCTCCCACAAACTAAAAAGGAGGGTGGGAGAGGAGTGAGAGATGCCAAGGTGGACCAGGAGTTCCTTGAAGGGCAATGGGTGTCTCCTACGCTCCTGCTGTTCTCCGTGGCCAACTGTTGGATGACTCCTCACCCTCTGTCCAGGATACTTCATCACTGTATGTTGGGAATTCTGTCTTCATCTGATTGGATCATGTATTGCTCCTCTGTGGGACCAGGTCCAACTGCCACCCATGACACAGAGCCATAAATCATCCGGCTGGCAGAGGGCTCCACTTCCTGAACAGTTACCAGTTCCTGTGGGGGACAAAAAGGTCTTTGTGAGCTTCAGGCAGCAGGAACATCTCCCCTCTTTGAGGATTCTTAGAGAAATGTTAAAAAAAAAAACCCTCACACATCTTTTCTTTGAGGGTATGAAGAGAGCTAAACTGGCCAAACTGAAAGGTTAGCAACTGTTGTTCCACAAGTTGTGAAGGAGTTCAACTCATCAGTATTAATGGAAGCTGCTAACTTCTCCCCCTTTTCCTTTCTTTCCTTCTTTCCTTTTCTCCTTCCATATCTCCTTCTCTCCCTCCTTTCTCTTCCCTCTCATCTTTCGGCCCCTCTCTCTCTCCTTTTCTGCCTCCTCTCCATAACCAAAGACAACAACAGCTTTACTAAGGCTGCTCTCTACGACTGATTTGTACCAACTGCCAATAAAGTTTTGCTCCTAAAATTTCACTGAAAATCCATTCCCTCAAACTCATTCTCTCCTTGGTTCTCCACCTCATTCTCTCTTTGCCTCTCTTCTTCTCTCTCTCCTCCTCTCTTTCCTTCTCTACCTCCTCCTCTCCTTCCTTCTCTTCTTCCTTCTCTCCCCTCTCTGTGTTTGGATGGCTCCGCCTCACTGTCAGCCTGTGAGCGACGGCTGTTTTCCTTGCAGGCCAGATCAGGACAGGAGATTGGCCCCCGGGGCCCCAAGATGTGAAGCATCTGACACGTCCCGTAAATCTGGGGTGTCCCATCTCTGCTTCTCGATCTGCGCACAGCAATGAGAACGGCAATGAGGCGTGAGGTCGAACATTCCTCAGTCCGTTCTCACACGCCATAACACTCTGCTGCCCCTCTCAGCTGGCCACCTCAGCATAAAGTCAGTCCACGCCCCCCTACCCCCTCGGTCTAATTGGTCCCCACACTCCAAACTCATGGCACGCAAAGGTAGTGAGAGGAGAGACAGCATTGCCGCCGCCATGTTTTTGTTAGATGATGAATCTGGACAGTGTGTTTTTCTACTGTCTGTGAGCGGCGGTTCTGATTCGCTTCATTCCCCCGTCGGTCCCAACTCCTCAGCATGGAGCCGGCACCATCCTACAACAATAATAGAGACGCCTTCAGTCGGTCTGGAGGGGTTTGGACCGACTGTACAGACCCATCGATGTGGAGTGGGCCGGGTGGGTTGGTCCGTAGACCTCACTGACCGATCAACAAACACACAGCACCTTACTCAGATTGTTCCTGTCCCGCTCCACCTGCTCCGTTGCTCCACTCCGTCACCCCGGACCGGCAGCCCCACAAATAGAGCTGCCACTCTGACTGTCATCACAGTAACGGATGTCCCGTCATTACCATCGGGTGCAAACAAGCAGCCGTCCCCCGCCCTCATCCCAGTGATGAGCCTGCTGGACCTGTATAGGACTTAAACAAGTGTGTGTGTGTGTGTGTGTGTGTGTGTGTGTGTGTGTGAGAAGCAGTATTTATTTTCCCCGCAGTCTCCCATCAGGACTCAAAGGCAGAGGTATAATAGGAGCAGGGGTGGGATGAAATAAATTGTGTCCTGGACTGGTAAGCTAACAGCCCTCATAAATAATGTAGACCTATTTGAGGGGTAGATGGGGCATTAGAAGCTCTTTACACCGTAGGAGCCGTCCATCGATCAGCTCAGCCGGCCCACAGATAAGAATGGGACGATGATGTCACAGTTATTTATACTGATTTCCAATTGTAAGGCTACAAAGGGGTAGTGGGGATGAGGGCATCATCAGTTTTGGGGGGGATCTAGGGAAGGTAGGGGTGGGTCGATGCAGTTTGTCATCACCAGGGGATTGGTCGACAACTGCTGCTGCCATATATGCTGGGTTCATGCTCCTGAAAGCTTCATCACCATTATCATCATCCTTCATTATCACTGTCATCACCATTATCACTGTCATAACCATGATCACCTTCAAAATCTTTATCATCACCATTATAATCACTGTCATCATCAGCATCATTACCATAATCCTCATCAATATCGTCGTCAGTATCATTATCAGTATCATCACTATGATCATCGTCATCACTCTCATCACCATCCTGATTATCATTACAAGCATAATCACTGTCATCACCATCATCACCATCACTCTCTTCACCATCTTGTTTATTTCATCATTATTATCACCATCATCATCACTATCATCATCATATATTTTTTTTTATCATCATCCTTCATCATCATTGTCACCGTCATCATCATTACCTGGGGAACATCCACACTCCATAGAGGAAGTCTACACCTACCACCAGACCACTGCGTTGGCTTCCATCTACATACGCACATCTGAGAAATTTCTCAAACACTGAAATAATAACAATAATAAATTGTATTTATAAAGTTATTATCATGACCAGTGTCGGTCACGGGTTCCATGTCTTAGATTCTGGAGAGAGGCCTTTGTCCAATCACCCTGTCGTCCTCCTGTGTTAAATGTTTTGACTCTGGCCTGGACTTAACGACTGCTGAGAGAAGAAAATATTGGAACGGTAAAAGTCTAGGAAGAGGGGGGTGGGGCTGTAAGAGTTGGCAGCGCTCCACAGTGTTGTCGGCCCCTCGGCGCAGGAACATTATTGTGAATATTAGTTCAGAACTTCTGGCACTGATCCAGACACTGGCCGATGTGGGGCCTGAAGTCCTGCCCAGCCCTGATAACAAGTCCCAGCTTTTTACAAACAAGCAAACACATGTGGCTGTTTGATGTGGGCCTTATCTCTGCTGACTGGAAGTACGCCAGAGTTTCTCCACTGACATTTGATTCAGTCATTAATCTTCAAGCTGAATTATTATCGACTGAAAGTTTGGCCTGAACTCCGAGGCTCACCGCTGCGGAAGAGTGGAGTTGGAGAACAGCTTCTTTTAAGCTGCTAATGAAAATGTCTGATAGACTCCATGT
Source organism: Paraplagusia blochii (assembly GCA_016785265.1). Taxonomy (NCBI): domain Eukaryota; kingdom Metazoa; phylum Chordata; class Actinopteri; order Pleuronectiformes; family Cynoglossidae; genus Paraplagusia; species Paraplagusia blochii. The sequence continues at coordinate 11,425 of JAFBJS010010258.1, read as the reverse complement.
GGATTCCAACGTCTGTGAAGGAAATGGAACTGTTTACTCTGAGTTGTAGGAAGAACAAGGGACTGCTCAACTAATGTTCACAGTTCCTCAACATCTCATCTTCACTGATATAATATGAAGGTGTGGAAACACAACTAAATATTCCTTTACTAAATATTCTCCTGGAAAAAGGTGTAAAATTTAATTCGACAACTACGTGTTGCACAGCAACTGCCTGATCTGACTGAGACCAAAACAGGTGAAGGTGGAGGTGAAAACTGCCATTTCCACAGATAACATGGGAGAAAAGAGGAACTTTCTTTGGCAAACAGCGAGATACAAAGAGTAGACGCGGGACGTGGCTGCATTGGGGGGAGCGCCCCTCACTCCAGAAGAGGAGAAAGCCTTCTATTCAAGGCCAACAAGGAGACACAATGCTGCGGGGTCAACGGATGGTCATCAGAGTCCATGAACTCTACAGTACAAGTGGTGGCATGTAGCAGGGAGACAGGTGAGCAGCTTTCATGAGCATTTCACTGCAGCAGAAGGTGTGAGACAGGCAGAGGAGAATGACTCAACAAGACGGCAAACACTGCCATCCCTGCTTCTTGAACCTTTCCACTTTGACCCCTAACACAGGGCTGAGTCTGCTGTTACCATGGAGACAGCCACAGCAGGTCAGTGGCGGGGCAAAAGAGTAGTTGCACCTGCAACCTTAGCTGTATTATGTGCTTATGTCAGTCCATGTCTCCAACTGAGGATGAGTTGATGGTTTTCTATCTATGGTGTCTGAAGAGGGGGGGGGGTATTTTGAAGGGTTTGCCCCTCTCCCACCCTTTTGTTAGAGTTCCCCTTGTAATAAATCTGTATCTGGTAAATAGCCCATGAATAAAGGAAGATTTTCCCCTCCGTGGCACAGGGAAGATTTAGTGGGCGGAGGCGGCGGTGGCGGCCCTTCTCTGAACTACTCCAGAGTGGTCACTCCGTCAGCCTGAAGAGGCGTAAAGAGCCCGCGGTACTTCATTAAATCTCCAGCAGGAGGATGGCTCCGCCGCCGTCCTGATTTACTGCAGTCAGGTGCAGCGGTGGTGGTGGGGGGCGCTCATCCTACGTCTGGCCCTGTGAGGATATAACTGAGCGCGCTGGGCTGTTTACTGGCAGCTTATCCAGAGAGGGGGCAGATGGGCATCCAGAACAACCTGGACAGAGAAGTGGAAGTTAGGGGGTTCAGTGAAAACACCTGGTGACACCACTTGCTTGCCTGGTAGCTTTTCTAGTGTTGCTGTGAACTTTTCTCCTGATACGTGATTACTCCACTGAAGGGCAGCTGAAGGTCACATAATTGGCAATTTACAAATGCAGGCTGCAGGACTGCCCCAAAATAGGATAATTGAAACTGTTCCTGTGCTCTACTCTTATCCTAGACGTGACTGTCGCCCTGGTCCTGGTCCTGACTATTGTCTTGGGCCTAGACCTGGTCCTGTATGGTGTTCCTGTCCTTGTCATGCCCCTGGTCTTAGCCCTGCAATGTTCCTGGCCCTCAGTTTGGGCCCTAGTCAAAGACTAACTTGTAGCTTTTCTCCATGTTCCTGCGATCAGTCCTACAGACGTTCTCCTGACGTGTTAATACCCCACTGAAGGGCAGCATAAGTGGCAATTTAACACTGCATGACTGCCCCAAAATAGGATCATTGAGACACGTATTAATCAAATTCACAAACGTCAAGGTTCCCCTGCGTTCCTCCTCCATTGCCCCGCTCCTTTACCCTTCATCTGCCCCGCTCCTCCCTCTGATGTCAGGACCAAGACGTAGAGTCTGATCAGGGGAATCTGATGTCCTAATGCTCCACTAATGAGAATAGATCTGCTGGCTGCCGGGACGTCTGTATGTCCCGGCAGCCACCACTGCTGTGTTCAACCACTTATGAAAGACTGGCGCAAAGATAATATTCAGTGTTTTATCCATCTCTGCCTGACAAATGACCGTCATTAATCAACAGCCAGAGAGTGCTGTAGGAACTGCGCGTTCCCACCCTAGTCCTGCAGGGAAGACATGCTAACGTGACAAGGACAAGCCGAGCTCCCCTAGTGGTCATCTTCAGAATGCACAGTAGCTGGAAATTGAGAAAAATGACAAGATAACCAGACAAAAGACAGGAGGCAATCAACCTTGTAAGACAGACATGACAGAAAGACCAAAGAGACAGATGTGAGAGAGACCTGAAGGACAGACCCAAAACACACCTGAGTCACAATTGAGAGACCTGAGATAGATGTGAGCTAGAGATCTGGGACAGACCTGAGAGACAGACTTAATACAGACCTGAGACATCCCTGGGAGACAGATTTGAGTCAGACCTTAGAGATGAGTGTCAGACCTGAGACATTACATGTAGACCCCAGAGACACCTGAGACACTACTGAGAGACATACCTGAGCAAGACCCAAAACACAGATGTGAGAGACAGACCCGAAACACACTTGAGACACAACTGAGAGACACAGATGAGAGACCTGAAACAGACCTGAGATAGACCCAGAAGACAGATGTGAGCTAGAGTCCTTGGACAGACCTGAGAGTCCTGAAACAGACCTGAGAGTCAGACCTTAAACAGAGCTGTGAGACAGAGCTGAGGCAGACCTGAATTTAGTATTAAGAGATGAAGAACTCGGGACCTAAACCTGTGGAGTAAACTGAGTTATTAGCAGCTACACAAGGCTACATTATAGCACTTGGCAGGAGAGAGGCCAGAGCTCCTGGCCTAAAGTGTTGTCATCCAATAACAGAGGCTCTGCTCACTCTGTTGGCTCCTGTTCCTGACTCTTGTCCTGGTTCTTCCTCCTGGTCTCAGTCTGCCCTCGGTCTGGACACTGCTGGTTGCTAGGGTATGCCAAACGTCCAAGACTTCTTCTTCCAGACCATCACTGCCTTAATAAGTGCCAAGACGACACTCCAACTCCAACCATATGCAAGCTGGACCTGAGAGGAGGGCTGAGGAGGACTGATGAGGACAAGAGGTCCAGCTGCCAGACTGACCCAGGTCCAAAATTCTCCCTCCTCTGACCCCCTTCCTGAGTCCTGACACTAACATTTCGATCCATCTCTATCTTCTGGCAGCCCTGTGTGGATGCCAAGGCCTGAACAACGACTGTATGTTGTGTTGCTTGTTACCACGGAAACTTTCCGACACTCACTGAAAACTCTCTGTTTCTGTGATTCAGTCAGCTGTTAGGTTTTTCACACTTTTCTTCCTGTCGTTTACTGCAGATTTTCTTCATCTTTTTTTTACTCTTCTTTGGTGGTAAACCTCTGACTGAACAAATTGTGTAATCAGATTTTTTTGTGAATTATTTATGTTTAAATACAATCATATTTTGTCAATTACAGTATATTCAAACCAATACATATTGATTCATACTCAAGAGTGCACTCAATGCAATACACAACAGTCTTTCTTTATTTCTTCTGAAAGGAAGACCACAGGTGTGTCTGTCCAAACACATGGCGGAATGATTCATATGAAGTAAAACTCTGTCAAACATTCAGTAATAAAACTGTCTTCATTGAGATTGGATGGATTTTGGTCCCTGTATTCCTGGGGGTGGAATTTGTCAAGAGTTGGTTTTCTCCAGGCCTGTAGATTAGGTTAGAGATAGGTTGGAGATGGTTCAAAACCATGTGTATCAGCAGTTTACCAAAGCAACTAGTGGTCGGAAGGTGGCAGTAGTGGACATGCTGTGTCTCCTTTGAAAAATATTTGTCTGACTGACTGCCTAAAGTGAACCTAAAAATGGTGAGGGTCCTGGTCTTCAAGAGACCAAGGCAGAAGAGGTCCTGCGGTTCATCCTCCAGCTGGATGTCTCTCAGGTGTTGAAGGGACGGGCTCTGTCTGCCTGTCCCTTAATATATCTCAAGGGAACGCCTGAGGGATTTGTAAATTCAGATCTAATTATCTAATCTAATCGGTCTCCCTCTGTCTTTCTGTCTGTCTACCTCTGTCTGTCCTGCTCCCTCTGTCTCCCTCCCTCCCTCAATCTGTGCCACCCTCCGTTCTCCTGCAGGAGTCACTAATTGTCCCTAATCTTTTCGTCTGACTGTTTTTTTGCCTCCACATATGAGAGCGTTTATCCAGGCTGTAGCCGTGGCTGCTAATGGTTGTTCTGATAATCATTGTGGGCTTCGTGATGGCTCGTTAAAACCGCTGCAGTGAGAACTGGATTTCAGCGCTGTAATTGGGGCTCGTTTGATGGGAGCCAATCAGATGTGCGTCCTTCTCTGGGCCTCAGACCCTCATTGCAGTACTGTCTGGTTTCGTCCAGATCTCACCCTTGAGCTTCACACATCATGTTTGTTTCACTTTTCTACTAAATGCCTCAGATGTGGTATTCCTCAAACAGTTCCATTACAACTTCAAATAATAATGAACCTTTAAATATGAAGTTTCCACTTGGCTGGCACCGGTTCACTACGTACGTGTCAGGATTCAGAGTTGGCCTGGAAGTGGAAGGTCTGATGTGGTCCCTGCCCCTGTGCGGGGGTGTACATAGCTGCACACGGCAAGCATATAATTAAGGATTTCTGCTGAGCTAAATAGCACTGGAGCTCTGTCTCTATCAACTCAGAGTCTTGTAAAACGTGCCTGGGACTAGTGGAGATCTGTCAGGCCTGCAAAGGGGCAGGTGGTCGGGGGGCGTGGCCAGGGTCCAGATGGAACTGATTGGTCTGTCTGAATGATATTTTACCATGGTTTCTGTGGCGCTCGTGTCAGATGTTGCAGGAATCGGAGCCAATCCGAGGGTGAAAGACCACCAAGAACCAGGAACGTGTTTACAAGGGCCTTCTCTGAACACAAAAGGGTGGGGTGGGGACCCACTGTGGCCCTGAAATCCACTTTTCCTCTGTGCTTTCCTCAGTACTCCTCTTTAAAACAGAGACAACATATGAGCCCCTCGTGTTTTCTAATTGGAGGAGTGGGATTCATCACTCTCACCACCGTCATACAGAGTACAACTGTTCTCACTGACTAAGTGGAGGTTGTTTCTTGAACATACTGCCAAATGTGCATGACTCCCATTAAGCCAATCAGGACTTCTAACAAAATTCCCTGCTGCAAGAGTGAAAACAATAAGATGGTAAGATGCTGTTTTCAGTCTCCCCTGTAGGTGGAGTTAAGTCACACCAACATGACATCCGACAGCCTTGGGCTGTGGCCCTACAGAGTTTCACATCATCTCTGTAATTTTCCTGTGTAAGTAATCTTAGACCACATCTCTTGGACACTCGAGGGCTGAGCCGTCAACTTATTAACATCTAGTGGTGAGTTGGAGATTTACTGACCTTCTGGACCTTGGGATCCAGATCAGGTTTTGGCTCAGTTTTATTGCAGATGGTGTTGTTTTTTATCAGAAGACATACAACACTGAGGCAGTTTGCATGGTGCGAAGCTGCCAGTAGGACAGCGCCTCAAAGTCAAGCAAGCTGGTCCGTGGAGAAATTTTACCTCAGATAGAGGAGTTTGAGTATGTTGGGTTTGTGTTTCTGAGTGAGGGAACGGTGGAATGCAAGATTAATAGGCGATCACAATAATGTGATTGCTCTATTATAGTCCATCATGGTGACAAATGAGCTAAACTAAAATGCAAAGCTCTCGATTACAGGTCAATATATGTTCCCACCCTCACCTGGGTTCATGATCTTTGGATAATGACTGAAAGAAGAGGATTCCAGATACTAGCAGCTGAAAAAGAAAACCAACTAATTCTCGTTAGTGTGACAGGGCACTCCTTCAGTGATAGGGTGAAGGTTAGAGTTAGGGTTTGAGTCACCCTAGAGAAGCTCAAAGTAAAGCCACTGCTCCTGCACACCTCAGCTGAGGTGGGTGATTGGGTCATGTGACACTGGCAGGAGATCCACACGATGCCCAAGGACGGGTTGCAGCACCTCAAAATTATGGTGCTGGAGGAGTGAGAGGTAAGTCTGGGTGTCCCTGGTCAGACTGTTGCCCCTATGATGGATGAATAGCTGGAACATAAACGATGAAAAAGGTTATTATTACTGTTGACTAGCAGGTCCCCAGTAACCCCAGCAGATCGAAAATATGCACTCCGTGATACTTAGGGGAGTACTCAGTGGTGGCCTTTGGTTGGCTTCATATTAGTCTTGAAAAGCCTTATAGCGTGAGTTCCTCGTGACTAAACTTCTTGTGGTTGGACGTTGCACTAGATCATACCAGCTCATTTGCGTATAATGATCTTTAGTCTGTGACCAATCAGGTCCTGATTGTTCTTTAAGCGATCCCAACGTTACATTTTACAAATGGCGTTGAAGCTCACTTCCTGGTCTTCTTCCAAACAAACCCAGAGTTTAGTGCCTCTATCTCTCCCACCTTGCTGTAATTCAATGTTCTTCTCAGGCCTCTCCAGTTACAGTTTGTCCCCCATTATGCGTTACCTGGCCGTGCCGAGAGAGGGAGTCAAGACCAGAGAACACATTCACAAACAAGACATAAAAAACCAGACTTGCTTTTGTAGATCCCTGGTCTGACATCTTTCATATTTCCATTTCCTGGACTCCACACCTGGGTCTCGGGATCTGTCTCTGCGTGTCTCCGTGCACACGGGCAGCCTGGGCCCAGACAGACGTGGGCTGCTCCCTGCTGAATGCTGGCCCATCAATCATGTTAACATGTTAATTAGTAGGATTTATTTTATTCAGCAGAAATAACAGTGAGGATCCCATTACAGAGACTGCCTCGGGGGTTTGTGTGCGAGAGAGAGGGTGAGAGACAGAGAGAGAGAGTGAGAGAGTGTGCGTGTAAGTGTAAAAGCTTGACTTGGGGGAGGGTCCTCTAGGGAAGACCCCTTTCTCAATCTCTTTCAGTGGCACACAGGAAGAAATAACAATAAAACAGTAATCAATCAAAAAAATTTAAGTGAATCAATTTTTTCGAAAATCAAACATCAAGTATTGTGTGATTTGTGTCGTGGTGACGCCACATGCTGCAGCACCTTTCCAATATGTCAGACTAGATTCACTGGTCAAATGCAAATGGACCGCTCCAGTTAATTGAGTGCAGGTTTAGGAGCGACCCAGGGTTCTGTGTGGGGGGGATGGAACTCTGCCCAGATACAACAGCAGATTTACACCCTGCTGCCCGGCCCACAATACAAACACCAGGAGGAGCTAATGCCTGGTTCAGGTTCCTTCAGCAGAAACACAATGACAGGTGTCATGTTCCAGGAGGGGAGCGGTTCACATCTTGGACCGCAAGGTCTTCAGTGGTCTAGTCTTCACAGAGACACCTGGTATGTTGGGAAAGCCCAACCAAAGCACCAATGGTATAACTCGTCCATCTGACTACTTCTTTGCTTTAAGATGTTGTTTCGTTAGTGTGATTTATGCAGTAGACGTACTAGAAGTAATAGAAACAGTAGCAGTAGTACACTGACAAATATCTCCTACTTTTAAAAAAACAATTTTGATTTTCAATATTGTTTCCTAAAACAAAATCAAATCTGTTGCATTGCCCCATCTCTTGCCCCCTAAAATAAACCCTTCAACTACTCTCCCGCTCTAAAACCAAAAATGATGCCGCTGGACGATGCAATGAACCTGCAACCTGCATATATAATGTATCAGTCTTTGGTCTCAGGCTTTGACACATTTGTAGGACATTTTTGATTGTTTACTGTGAGATTTGTTTGGTTCAGAAGAGTGAAAGTGACAGTCGTATCCTGATGTGTTGGAACCCCTGACAGAGCAGTTTAACCCCCCTCTCCAGTAAATGTGTGTGTTTTGTGTGAAGGCAGCACGTGTGCCGCTGACACGGTGAAAGGAAGGTTCTGGAAACTGAAGCTGGGAATGTGATCCCCCTTGTCTTTATCTGGCTCAGTAAAACTACACCACGCTCCACAGCTCTTCAGCCGGCTGTGGAAGTGCTTGTGTGTTCCTGGTACTTGGTGATTGTGCGCGTGAGAGTGTGTTTGATTGTTTCACCACCTGTGCCGTGGTGTCCACAGATTAGTGACAGTCCAATCAAACACGGCTCAGGTTTCTCTGCTGTCTTTGTGTGGACCATGTTCAGTGATTTCAATGCGGTCTGATCTTGTTTCTGATCCGAGGTGACGGTAGACTCTCACCGACCATCACTAATCTTCTGTCATTGTTTTGGTTTGTTTCTGCCTTACCCACTTGGAACACGTGTCAGGCTGAGTGAAAAAGACAGATTTAACCCACTGAACTCCATCGTTGCCCAGACGGTTCTAATTTAACCAGCTCCATTTAGTTTATCTATCGCTACTGTCCCGTCCATATTTCACCCCTCAATCAGCATTATATTGGCAACATATTTGCATAGCTGAGAAAATGTTGGGGGGGGGCGAGGAGTTGAGGGTTAGCTAACAAAGTAGCCCGAGAGTGCATGGATGGATACTTGCCAAGCAGCCCCTGTCTTTGCACCCTAGGTTCCCTCCCAGTCACTGTCACCACCAACCCCCCACCCCCTACGACTGCAGCACATCGATGAGTGCACCCACTTTAAAAGCTCACAAATTGAGCTGACTGAAACAATGGTCGGGTCAGGCTGGATGAAGCCGGTCCATTAGAGGACATGGAGACAGAGACAGACAGCAGGGCAGGGTAGGAAGAGGCGGGGTTGGGGCCTTTGATAAATACCAAAGGTGGCTATAACTCTCCCTTCCCCGGCCTGATAAGTGTGTTTGAATCAAATTGTTTTGATTAGCATGTTCTAAGTGGCCAGATTCATTAGGAGGGACATTAGCATATCGCCCTGGTGTCCAACTGTTGGCACGGCTGTGACTGTGATGCTGCTCTACATGTGAGTGTACTACTAACCCCAGGTGGGCAGAGGCAAAGAGGCTCATGTCTCTCTTACCCTCGTCGTCTCGTTCTCATCATCTTACCCTTGTCCTCCCATGTTTGTCTTCTCATCCTCGTCTTCTCAACCTTGTTATCTAGCCTCCGTAATCCTGGCCTTATCTTCTCTCCTTCATAGTCTCACCTTTGTCCTCTCCACCTTGTTATTCCGGGCTTGTTGTCTTACCCTCGTTGTCTCACCTTTGTCTTCTCGGCCTTGTCAACCCTGACCCTCGTCGTCTCTGCCTCGTCCTCTCAGCCTTGTCACCTAACCCTCCTCTTTTGGGCCTCTTCTACTCTCCGTTATCGACTCAACCTTCTCGTCTTCATGGCCTAGACGACCCTGAAGATCATTGTCTTAATCGTGGTGTCTCGGCCTTGTCAACCCTTGCCCTCATCTTCTCACAGTTGTTTCTGGGCGTCTTCAGTTTACCTTCAGTTTGTCTTCTCAGCCTTTTTGGCTCATCTCTGTTTTCTCAGGCTTGCCGTCTCAACTTTGTCTTCTTACCCTTATCCTGTCTCCCCCATTTTTTCGTCCTTGTCTTCACTCGTGTAGGCTTCATTTTCACCCTCAAGACAGGGCCTTGTTGTCCTGGCCCTGTCTTCTCATCCTTGTCGTCTTGCACTCGTCATCCTGTCCTCATCTTCTTGGTCCCTTCTGTTCACCCTCATCAACCTTCAGCCTCAAGTTTGTCTGCTATTCTAAATAGTTTTGCTCATCTTGCTATCACTAAAAGTGGATCACTCATTGTGAGATCATGACTAGCTCATGTTAACGTGCTAGTGATATTGGTTGGTAGTTGTTCTGAAGGAATCGTGCTCAGTCGTCCAATAGTATGACGTCACTAGGCGGAGTAAGCAGTGTAGGAAATTTTATATGCTTGTGAAAAAATAATAGAAATAATTACCGGTTAGCTTGGCAAATCTGCTCTAGTGGTGTGTGTGTGTGTGTGTGTGTGTGTGTATTGACTGGCGTTCCTGTGGGGTCCCCTGGTGGTTGTGTTCATTTAAATGGGTGATGAGGTCAGTGACCTGGCCTTTGGTCTCGCTCTGACAGCTGATGGTATCGATGCATGGATCAGACCAGAAGATAGGCGAAACCAAAATGAGGGGCAGGGGCAATAACTGTACATGCACCAATGACAGTGAAGTTCAACAATGATGTCATCGCTCCCCCCCCGCCCGCCGGAAAAGGTCTTTAGAACAAACAGACATATTACTGAGGGATCGATAGCAGGAGATGTCAGTACCTCGTGTCCCCTCCCTCACCCAGGTTTTTCCTTCCCTAGTGATATCCTCCCTCTGTCCTCCCGTCTCTCCACGTCTTCTCCTTCCCTTTTTATTTATCACTCCTCTACCCCCCCACGCCCTGCTCCCCACACACTCACACACACTGACATCACTCCCTCAGCCAGTGTGGAAACATGAAAGGCTCTAAAGTTGTCCCGCTCCACAGAGACTGAGTGGCTATAAATCTGGACTGTGTGTGTACAGACTGCCGAAACTCAAGCAAACATGAAGATAACTTTACACGCTATTGTTTCCTGACCAGTTCACTTTCAGTCTAATCTGAAAGATACAGGCCTACCGTCCGCTCCCCCTACTGTTCAGAGAGTAGAATACAGTACATTAGTGAATCTGAAACCACCAACACTGGAAAGGTAAAGGTAAACACTGAGGGAATGGGACCAGGTGTTACTTCATCTGGTCTGTCAGTCTGAGGATGGTGGACTCACACAGGGAGGCAGTGATGACCAGCCCGACCAGACAGTTTGACCCAGGCTCTTTGCCTCTGACTCTGCTCTACTGAGCTCAGAGAATAGACTCCAGCAGCTCCCTTAGTTGCTCTCCGCAGCTCCTTGATCAGCTCTGTTTCTCCTCCTGTCTTGTCTCTTTTGTAGAGCCTTTCACAGTGAATCATACCTTTCCATCTCTCGCTGTTCTCACTGTTTTTTTTTTTTCTTTTTGCTGCCAACATCACAGTAGTAGCTCCCTGCAACGTTCTGTCTCTTCTGTACCTGTTTGAGCAGTTAATTAAAGAAGTCAGTTCTTCTGTTCATCTGCAGAAGATGTTTAATCTCAGCTCTGAAGCATCTTCTTCATCCTGGTTCTAAAAAATAGGACTGGGATGATGGAATAAATTAGGAGAACTAATCCAGAGATTGACTAAAATTTTTTAGTTTTTAGTTTTTATCAGAGAAAAAAATGGATTATAACCATTATAAAAGACGTACAATTTGGCAATGCCTAGATTTGGTTTTTTTTATAGATTCAACCCTTAAAAGTCACACTTACATTTACCAACATGGGTTGTAAAATTAATAGAAGAATAATCAAAGACAATGACAAGGTAAGACATCATTATTTGCAGTAGCAATAATATTTTTTATTTACACTATGTAGATATTGCAACAAAACCAGCAGAGCCATATTATCAATGTATATAGTGTATGTCTGATTGGTTTAAAGTTCATTGAAAAAAAAATGCCGTGTGTGTCTGTGTGTGTCTGTGTGTGTGTGTGTGTGTGTGTGTGTGTGTGTGTGTACCCCCTCACTTTTCTCTGATCTAAA